>JAQGBT010004797.1:0-15709 GCA_034698585.1 Disparrhopalites patrizii
GAGAGAAAGAGAGAGAGAAAGAGAGAGAGGAAGAGAGAGAGAAAGAGAGAGAGAAAGAGAGAGAGAAAGAGACAGAGAAAGAGAGAGAGAGAAAAAGAGAGACAAGGTTTTAACATACGTAAAGACTCCAATTACTGGGAACGCGTTCACACACACGGAGTCTCCCATAGTGGTCCATGCATGCCTGCGTGTGGGTAAGTGGTATCATCGTTAATTTTCGTTGACTTCAGCGTACATATAGGAAAGAGCAAAAACGCTATCGCTTGGAAAACTTTTGAGCAAATACGGAAAACGAGAGCGAAAATAAATTAAGGGGATCATCGACTCTTGTGTTTATTGACTTTGAAGAATGCAGTCCAAGTCGCCAAAGTCACGCACTCTCTCTTTCTCTCTCTCACTCTATCTCTCTTTCTCTCTCTCCCTCTCCCAGGAGATAAGACTCACATGTACAATGCAGTATACACCGTCGTCTCTCTCATGACAAGTATGTAATACATATGTATCACAAGAGACATGGTATAGCGGTGGAGGGGCAGGCATGAAAGTGTGAAGGCGAGAAGACAAGGTGAGAAGAGTGAGAGGAAGAAGAAGAAGAGTAAGTGGGAGAGATTTCAAGTGTGCCCTAAAGTGTTACAAAAGAACGCACTTGGCCATAAAAAAACACAAAGTATTTTCACTGCCCCATTTGTCCCTCAGTACTGTTTGACTAAATTCACTTTATTACTGCCACCATCATTGAGAGACACATTTCACTTCACCTTGACAAATACATACATATGTATACATCTGTACGGAGATGAAGAAACTACACTCTATCTGGGATATGACCATGAAGGAAGCCCTATAGATATGAAGGCAAAGTGGAAATGTTGGCCCAAGGGAGACCGTGAATACTTGTAACTTACCAAATTGACTAAATACTGGCAGAAACAGTCATCTCAAATGGTTTCAGCCACAGCAAGGAGGGAAAGACAAAGAACCAGATGGTCATCATTGGAAGAGGGACAGACAGGAGAAAGTAACTTACGAGACGGGACAGAGGCGAGATGGGGAGACAACTAACAGGGTGATAATGATCAGGCGTGAAACGGAGATGGTCGGCGATCATGGGCGGTATATTCTCGGAGACAGAGATAGAAGGCATGTAGAGGGAAATATTATCCGACAGTAATAAGATAATGAGTCAAACATATCCACGAAGCCACATGCAAAGTGGGTCTGAGACACAATCAAAGAGGTTAGAAATCCAGTCAAAGAAATACATAGGGAAAAAAACTTGGAAAGCCAGAAAAAGTCCGAAGCCTACTGGGTGATACAAAATGAGTGAAAGAGGTATAGAGAGAGAATACATACCATTAAAATTTGAGAGACAGAAGACCATTGGAATCACAGACAGAGAAAGCCAGTCAAAACAGAAAGGGGGAAAATCCGAAAATAGATAGAGCCAGAGAAGTGAAATATGATAAAAGAGTGAGACACGAAAGAGTATAAAAGTAGAGAAAGAGAGAATAAGCTACAGAGGGAAGGATCGGCAAGAGGAAAACAACATGTTACGGGGAGGACCAGAGAAAAGGAAAATAATGTGAGGAGGTCGTAAGTGAAAGAGACAGTTAAAAAGAGACGACAAAGAACGGAACCAAGAACGTAAACGAAGGATAAGGGCAAAAAAGAGACAAGCTGGAGGTACGAGCAAAAATATACCAGAAGATTGACAGAAAAAATAAAGGGAAAGATAGATAGAAAAAAGAAAGATAGAACATACAGAACAAAGATGATGAAATATAAACGTAAAAACGAAAGAGAAAGATGAGCGCAAAAAATTAAAGAATAACCGGAAAATGAATGAGATAAATAGAGGAAAATGGAAAGACAAAGATAGACATAAAAGAGAAAGAGAAATACAAAGGGATAAAAGAAAGGTGGAACTAGACATAAAAGAAGGAAAAGATGGACAGGTAAAAAACGATAAAAATGTACGAAATATACAGATAAAGAGGGATAGATGAAAGAATGATCAAGATTCACAGATAAAAGAAAGAGAAACATCGTAGAACAAAGGAAGAGACAAAAAAGGAAAAGAAATATCGTAGAAAAAAGGAAGAGACAAAAAAGGAAAAGAAACATCGTAGAAAAAAGGAAGAGACAAAAAAGGAAAAGAAAGAATGGTAGAAAAAGGAAGAGACAAAAAAGAAAGAGATATTGGTAGACAAAATAAAGAGACAAAAAATAAAGAGAGATTGGTACACAAAATAAAGAGACAAAATAAAGAGAAAGAGTGGTAGACAAAATAGAGACAAAACAGAAAGAGAAAGATCGGTAGACAAAATAAAGAGACCAAAAAGAAAGAGAAACATTGGTAGAAAAGAGAAAGAGACAAAAAGAAAGAGAAAGATCGGTAGACAAAATAAAGAGACCAAAAAGAAAGAGAAACGTTGGTAGAAAAGAGGAAGAGACAAAAAAGAAAGAGAAAGATTCGTAGGATAATGGAAGAAAGAAAAAAGAAAGATAAAACTTCGTAGAAAAAAGGAAGAGACAAAAGAGAAAGAAAAAAGAAAGATAAAACTGCGTAGAAAAAAGGAAGAGACAAAAGAGAAAGAGAGATTGATATGCCAAAAAAGGAGACAAAAAAGAAAGTGAAAGATTGGTAGAAAAAATAATTAGATAAAACATGAATCTTGAGAGCTAGTGAGTTAAAAGGTCAGAAGAAAATAGCAGGAAAAACAGAATTAGGAAAGACAAGGGAAAAGCCATGAGACAAGCAGAGACGAGAGTTAATATGAAAAGAGACAAAGCTCGAAAAGTGAGAAAGACAAATGGGATGAGAGCAATAGCTTTTGTAGGGTTAGCCACCGATAGTATAGTAAAAGGAAAAGTCAAAGAGTGGAAAAGTGAAAGGGTGGGATAAACTTTGGGAATTACGATGGTGATGCATGGTCTCATCCAGCCCTTGAACACCCCATGTAATAGTGCATGGATGGATTCTCCTAAAAATTTATTACTGTAAACACTTTTCCTCTTTCATCGTTTACTTTGTTGTAAACCACGTCTTTTATCTTTCACCAAGATTTTTATTTAGAAACCTATAGCCTCCTCATAGATAGTAGATGCCTTGAGTGAATGCATATAGGAATTTTTCTCACTTTGTCCAAGGTTAGACACGTTTGGAAGAAAGGAGAAAAAAAGGGTTATTGGGGGGATTCCTTCCCCTCCATTTCCACTGTACGTCCAATGTGCACGGAGATTTATAAGTACAGGGATTCCTAATGTGGTATTTGGCTTTGATTTTTTTCTTACTCTCCCTAATTTCTTCGTATTTTTTCTCTCTCAGCTGCTCCCACTATTTTTTTGTTTCAGAATCCATCTTTTAATTTCGACATGTATCCGCACCTCACTCACTTCTTTCTGTTTCCTAAATCTTTCTTTTTTGAGACAAGCCTTCCTTCTTAATGCAGTTTCTCCATAACTCCCACACGTACACTGCTTTTAGTTTTGTCCCATTTAATTTTTATTCTTTCATCAATTTTTTTTTATTCTACCATGTGTCTTTCTCTCTGCTCATTTTCAAATTTTTTATGTCCTTGTTTTTCTTGGAGCATTCGGCAAAATGGAAATATTGCAATCCACATTTTAGAACAAATTCAACGAGTACTGTAAATCTATTGAATTCAAATTTGTCACACTTCAGCACTCCGACATTTGAGACGACTCTAAATTTCACTTAAATTTTAGTTATCTTCGAAGAAGCAAATACCCTTCCATTCTTTTTTAATCATTTCTCTTTCGTCTTTTCCCTCTCTCGTTCTTCCTTTTGTCTCTCCTGAGCTAAACCCCTTTATTTCAGAGCGCAAATTATTATCTAAATTTGCTAGTATTCACTTTCTCATGCATTTTCTTTCCATAAAATTACCCATTTTAATTGTTCTATTAATTAATGTAATTGTCTTACATCGACGAGGGAAAGCCACGAACTCTTTTACTTTTGTAAAAAAAAAAAAACGATTGCCCTTCGCCTGTTGTGGTGAAATGACTGGTGACATTAAAGTAAAGGAAATGGAGGGGGAACTGGAGAAAGCGAAGGGAGGAATTATGTATTCCCACGCATAGGCGCAAGACGTGTACAAATCAGTTTGATCTGACAAGCACAAGTAATATGCTGCAAAAATGAGACAGATTATTATTCTTAATGAGAAAAGTTGGTCGGAGATTGCATTTTACTTACTCACTGGTCACACTCATATGTATGAATAAGTATATGGATGTAAATATGCATGTACATACGCATAAATGCACATCCTCGAGCATTTTGCCTACCATTTAATCCCATTATGTTCCTACGTTAAAAGGCTAGCCATAAAGCGAGCGACAGCCGGAAACTTGTCCTTTCTCGTTCCCTTTTTCTCTCGGATTTTGTCCAGGTTCTCTCTCTTATTGTCTCCGTGTTTCTCTACCTCTGTTTTCCTCCAGATTTCTCTGTAATTGTCTCGGCATCTCTCTGTCTCTTCTGTTCTGCAGGTTCTTTCCCTCCATTTTCTCTCTCTCACGCTCTCTTTGCCAGATTTCTCCCTCCTTTTCTCTGGGTTTCCCTCTTCTTTTCTCTGGGTTTCCTTCTTCTTTTCTCTGGGTTTCCCTCTTCTTTTCTCTGGGATTCTCTCTTTTTATATCTGGGGTTCTCTCTCTTAATTTCTCCGGGTATCTCTTTTTTATTTTTTCCCGGTTTCTCTCTTATTTTCTCCTGGTTTCTCTCTTATTTTCTCCTGGTTTCTCTCTTATTTTCTCCTGGTTTCTCTCTTATTTTCTCCTGGTTTCTCTTTCTTATTTTCTCCTGGTTTCGCTCTCTCTTAATTTCTCCGGGTGACTCTCTCTTATTTTCTCCAGGTGACTCTCTCTTATTTTCGCCGGGTTTCTCTCTCTCTCTCTTAATTTCTCCGGGTTACTCTCTCTCTCTTAATTTCTCCGGGTTTCTCTCTCTCTCTTAATTTCTCCGGGTTTCTCTCTCTCTCTCTTAATTTCTCCGGGTTTCGCTCTCTCCTAATTTCTCCGAGTTTCTCTCTCTCTTAATTTCTCCGGGTTTCTCTCTCTCTCTCTCTTAATTTCGCCGGGTTTCTCTCTCTCTCTCTCTTAATTTCTCCGAGTTTCTCTCTCTCTTAATTTCTCCGGGTTTCTCTCTCTCCTAATTTCTCTGTATTTACATTGCCTATTTTCTCCGGGTTTCTCTCTTTTTTTCTCTGTTTCTTTGTCTCTTCTTTCGTCCAAATTACATTCTTTTTGTTCTCTATCACCGAGTATCTTTCTTTCCCCTTAGGTTTGTCTTTCTGGGTGTGACCTTCTGTTATCTTCTCCATGTTTCTCTCTTTCTCGCCTTTCATTTGAGTGTCTCTTCCTTTCTCTGGTCTACTCTCTCCGTTCCAGAACGCAATACTTCTCTGCATCCTGCAGATTGTTCAGACTCCCACAAATACAGTAAATCCCCCCACCCTTCCATTTGGCCCCGTAAAATGCGACATAAAAAAAGAGACGCTGAAGTGGTTGCTTTTGAAGTGGCTGGAGCATCCAGAGTCGGAGGGTTAATTCACCCAAAGAATCACCACGTAATGAATTGGACTTGGTCGAAGATTACTTTGACGAGGTTATTAAAACATGAGTGGGGTGGCAAAAATAGCGTAGCTACTTCGGCCTCTTTCTCTCTTCTCTCTCCACGTTTTTTCTTGCCCCTCCTTGATCTTTTGCTCTCGTATGTCATCTCTCCCTCTCTTTCATCTTCTAATATACTCCGAGATCTCACAAAAACAATAAGAGACGGGGATACGGCCAAGTTAAAGGATTCCGTTCCCACTCAAATTATCTTAGGAAAGAATGTGGAAGAGAAGAAAGGGAAGAAGAGAAAAAAGTCCTTGGAAAAGTTGATTGCAACATTGTTCCTTCAGAACTTTCTCCCAGTCTCCTTCCTTTTGATGACTGCAAGAGAAAATTAGCTGAAATAGCAATTAAGTTTACATAAAAGGGTACAATGACAGTGATTGACTTGGGGGATGAGCTCCTTTTTAGTTTATTTGATTCTAAATTCTCCCTATTTTCCTGGGAATTTTCTAAGATGTACAATTAGAATGAGGAACAGGCTGTTCTACGGAGAATATATTTTAAGTGTATTTTCTCTACTAAAATCTCAAATGGAATTGGACTTTCTCCTTGAATAAACATCGTAAATTGATACTTGCAAAAATATCACAGCAATTTGGTGTAGAATTAAGGTTAAACATACTCCATAAAAAATATAATTTACTACTTGAGTCACGATCAGTAACAAAAAGTAGTTAAAAAAGGGAGCAAAATGAATATGTTGGGCAAAATGAAAATATTGCAAGGAGGAAAATATTTCTACCGCCTAAGAAAATGTAAGATCTTGACAAAATATTTGTTTTATAAACTGCAGAGGCATATCCATTACCCTACAGAGGTTTTCCTAGGTTAGGTAACTTCAATAAGATAAAGTTCTTGGATAAATCCACGAAAAGGCTCAGTTAAATAAGAAATAATAGGTGAGGTAAGTTAAATAAACATGCCGAATATTTTTGTATTTATACACGTTCGGAGAAGTTTCCTCTAGTGCCTTCTCGAGTATCTTACGACCTTCTTCATGTCCATGTAAAAAAAGAAAGTAATAGGTATATGGATGCGTATATAGATATAGAAAGCGGGGAGAATCACAGTGATTCTTTATTCATTTTTTTTTTACTGTCAATGTTGTTTTAAACTACTTAAGCCATTTGGTGAGGAATTTTATGGAGGGCACCAAAAGTAAACTTTTGGGGAGTCAAATCCATCTTCTGATCCACATTGATTTGAAATAAAATGGGTCCGTCGGATCCAATTAGTTCTTCTTTCCTCCTGCTCTAAACCAGGACTTATGTACATGAATGCAGAGTACATTCAAGGAGTGTGTATAGATAACTCACATTGTAAACAATGGAAAAGGTGCTCGGGGTATGGGAAAAAATGACAGACAAGATCAGGGCGTGGTGGGCTCTCCACACGGAAAAAGCAGAAGGATGATATTGACTTTGGGAATGTACAGACGGCAATAAGATGAATGTTCGGGTCCTTTAAAAGCCCAGGATATAGCCTGAAAGCGCTATGCCAGTAGAGAGGTAATATCAAGGAAATGGACGAAAAGAGGGGCGACAAATTGAGACAGTTGAACAAAGGAGAATCGTGGGCAAATGGAAAAAGAAAATTAGAGTGAAGAAAAACATAAAGAAATAGATACATATGCAGCTACTAGAACAGAAAATAATTTGAAAAGAATAATCAGGAAGAAAGCAAAGAAAAAATAAGAAGCGTAAGTAATTAAAAAAATGTAAAGCGAGGAAAACAATCTAGCTGGAATCCGGGAGGAAGAATGAAGAGATTTGGACAAACATATAGAAAATAAATAATAGAGACAAAGAGAGTGGAAATCAGACAAAAACAGACGTGTACGGAACAAAAAAGAGAGAAGGGAGGACAAAGAACAAAGAAGAAAAAAGCAACAATAGAGAAGGGAGGACAAGAATAAAGAAGTAGAAAAATAGAAAAGAGGAGAAAAACAAAGGAGAGAAGATCAAACTATAGAGCAGAGGAAAGAGAGGAGAAAAATAGAAAATAGAGAGAAAAAATTGAGAAGAAGAAACATAAACAAGAGAGAAGAAAAAATTGAGAAGAGAGAAAGAGAAAAATAGAGTAGAGAGGAGAAGAAAAATAGAAAAGAGAAGGAAAATGGAAAAAAATAGAGAATATAAAAGATGGAGAAAAAGTGAGACGGAGAAAATTAAAGTATAGAGAAAGAGATAAAGAGAGAAGAAGGAGAAAAATAGAAAAGGGAGAAGGAGAGAGGAAGAAAAATAGAAAGAAGAAAAACAGAAGCAAAAAAAGACGAAAAAAAGAGAAAAGAAAATCAGAAGCGAAAAAAGCTAAAAAAGAGAAAAGAAAATCAGAAGCGAAAAAAGCTAAAACAAAGAGAAGAAAAACAGACAACAAAGTAGAAAAACGGAGCAAAGGAGGAGAAAATCGAGAAAAAATTAAACCGGAATAGCTGAAGAAGAAGTAAGCAAAAAAATAAATTATGGTGAGGAAGACTACGTCGAAAGACACAGGTATATGTAGATGAAAGTAAAGAGAAAGCAAAATGAGAAAGTGAATGACGAATCATTTACGTGGGCAGAGATGAAGGGCAAAAGAAAAAGAGACAAGTCAAAAGCCAGCAGCCTACAAAGGAAACAACTGGGAAAATGAAAGTAAGGAAGGCCGGAAAGTTCTTGGAAGAGGCCCAAACCCAAGATCAGAGAAGATGAGAGTGTGAAAAAATACTTAGAATTGGAAAGTTGTTTCGTGAGCAATTCAATGTAGCTTAAGCGTCTCCAATAAAAGATTCCTTTTGGGCACAATCTTTCACCAGACCATTTAATTACAATCCCTCAAGGCTTTGCTGGAAATAAATGAGGGAGCAGATTTCACTAACAATTTGCTCACGTGTACATGTACATGCATGCATATGTAAATACATACATATGTATTTCCCCTTGCAGTGCTCCCTACAGTTCCTTTTATCCACATCCAATTTATTTATATTTCCCCTCTACATTTGATCAGAGACCAAAGAAAAAAAAGGAACTCATTCGGTAATACAATGAACACATCAGGTTTCTTTACGAGGTGGGATTTATAGCTCCTGCAAATCCGCTGGAGTTTCCTTTGTCAAAATTAAAGTGTCTCCGTTGTACTCCCACACTTCTTTATATTTGAAAATGTGAGAAGTGCATTTGGAAATTTCGTGCTACATTTGAAAGGAAAAACCAGACAGAATTACAAATCCCTCCTTCTTGAGGGTCTTTCTCTGATAATGGCTCACAAGGACACAAGAGGAAATATCAGATATTGATCTTGCTCAAAACAATAAAACAATTAAGGGCTTATTTCCTTCATCAACCATTACTGAATCCACACATGGAGTCATTCAAGGTCAGTCACTGTCCTCCATTGCATATAAAAAATCCCTAGGACAAGATGGATAACCGTGAAATTGGGCTTGAATTCAATTCCCGTTTGTCAGGTAATATGTATACACATATATGTCCATGTGCACAGATGCTGTTAGTGCATGTGTCCTTTTTCTTACACGTATGTGCATATGGGTACACGCGTTGGGTAACAAAAGGTCGACTCCGATGATGGTGGTGTCAGTTGCTGGAGCTCCGGAATATGAAAGCTGAGAAGCGTCTTTTATGACCTTCCTTATCACGCTCGGATTGCCTCAAACTGATTACTACTATACCTTTGGGGTCAGGCAGAGACACAAGCATTTATTACACAACCAACACCAACACACTGGACCATGGTTACTTGTATACTAAAGGATTCACGGCATTCAGTTTTTTTATATTCCGTAATCCTTCCCTTTCTTCCCCAGATTTCCTTCTCCTTCTTTTCCCGACCATTTCTTTCAATTTGGTCAGCTCTTTCCTTGTTCTGGTTTGATTTTTTTCTCCTTTTGTTTTGCTTCCTTGGGGTCGTTTTGACTCCCCTGTGTGCTTTCTCCTAGCTAATTTCTCTCATTTTGCTTTCAATCACTCTTTCTCTACTTTTTTCTCTGATTTTGCTATCTCTCTCTCTCTTTCTCACTTTACTCTCTTTCGTTTGCTTTCTCCTTGCCTTGCGCTCTTTTCTCTCTTTATTTTGTCATTTTCTAGATGTATTTTTACTTATTTATTTCTGGTCACTTTTTCTCTCTCTCTTGTGTTTTCTTTCTGTTATTCTCTTGCATTTTCTTTTGCCCTGGTTTTTTCTCCTCTTTCTCTTGTTATTTTCGTCTCTGTCTATTGCCTTTTTTCTTTATCTTGTCTTTTTTTATTTTTCTTGTTATTTTTGTCTCTGTCTATTGCCTTTTTTCTTTATCTTGTCTTTTTTATTTTTCTTGTTATTTCGCTCTGTCTGTTGCCTTGTCTTGTTTTTTCTACCTTTCTCCTGTCTTTTCTCCCTTTCTCTTGCAGTTTCTCTCTTTCTCTTGTCCTTTCTCTCTCCTTTGGTTTTCCAGCTTTCTCTTGCCTTTTTCTCTTTCGTTTTTTTCGCTTTTTCTTGTCTTTTTTCTCTTTTGTTTTTACCGCTTTCCCTTCCCTTTTTAATTTTTTGTTTTTCCCGCCTCCGCTTGCCATTTTTCTCTTTTGTTTGGTCTTTTTTTTGTATTTTATCGCTTTTTCTTGACTTTTCTCTCTCTTTTTGGAATTTCCCTGTCTTTTTGCCTTTCTTGTATCGTCCTTGCTCGGAATTTTTCTCCCGTTTTCTGCGTATCCTGCATTTCTCCCCTCCTTTCACCCTTTCTCTCTTTTCTGCCATCTCATTGACACGTGCTATGAACTAAAAGCACGATTCTGATTATTTCTACATTCTTTTCTATCTGACTTGTACCCACTTGCACTCCACTAATCTCTGCTCTCATTGTTCAACAATTGATTCCAAATTTCGTTTGTCTTTGTTGCTCTCCTCTTTCACCCGTAACATCTTGGTCACACATGTCTCGCTCTCCCACACGAGCCTAATTTTTTTTGTGCCTAGCGGACAAAGAAGGGAAAAGTTTGAATTGCTGGAGATTGTGGAGAGTCAATTACTGTCATCATACAAGGAACAAAGTAAAAGCCATATCGTTGTCTGAAGTGGGGACATGAAGGCAATGGAGACTACAGTATAGATAGGAGTGGCAGTCCTTTTTACTAACGCAACTGGAGTATACCACAAGCACCTATATTTGGGCAAGGATGTGCCAGTGAAAATGTCCCTAGATTTGGCCCGTTCTTATTCACGACTGTAACCGTTTAGTACCCACAGAGGTAGTGTAGTACATGTGGTTGGGCTAATAGTCAAAAAAGTAGTGATTGCAATGGTAGTTAGAAGCCCTCAAATGTGTTTGTTAGGGACTAATGTTTTTCAATTCTTCTCCCATGTTTTCAACTACAATTGTTTGGACTGTTTTTAGCAGGGCGTAATGACTAGTAAAACTCTTTTCAGTAAATAGGAGAAAGTCTGTGGGGCGGAGGGACGTAAAAGCAAGGCCAAAAATGGTCTGGAGGACGACTGTGCAGATTTGGGAAGAAAATTAGTCTCACAACGACCACCAAATACTTGCAAAAAAAGTGTAACTATTGCTCCTCCCCAGTATATATGTATGTTGATTCATTTCATTACCATTACCATGGATTTTCCGTAAGACTTTCAGTAAGCACAGAGATGGAGGGAGTTCCCCGGGAGGGAGAGACAAACGGCGGGGTAGACAATTTCATGACTCAATTCCCACATTTCTTTGACTATTTCCAAACCAACCGGGAGGAGGAGCATGGCAAAGAATCGTAGATAAGTATGTACATTATGTATATACATGTGTATAATACATATCCACATGAACCAGCCCGTTACCATCAAATGATCCAATTCTCAACCCTTTCATTTGACACAGTCTCTCCCCCTATCTCTATCTGTACGTAGATCTCTTTCCATTCAAGTTACTCAAAAGCACATTCAATCATACAGTTTTTTGAGTTGGGCAGGATTTTTAGCATTGCCTTAACAATTGTGGAGTAGCTTTCTCCCCCATTTTTGCTTGTATTTATTTTTGGCCTCTTTTATTCCGCTATTCTTCCATTTTCTGATCTGTTTCGTCCTTATAATTTACTTAATTTCTTCATCTTCCATCTGATCTCTCTATGTTTTTTGTTTCTCCCTCTATCCTTATCTTTACTGGCTCCTGGTCTTGCATTTACTTTCACTTACCAGCTGGATTGTATAGCATCTGCTCTCGTTTGTTCGATCGTTTTCTCTTTGTCCAACTTTATTCTACTTCATTGTTTATTCAAAAATTGTCTGGCCTTTTTCTTTGTTAAAATTTCCTGGTCTTTTTCTTTGTTAAAAATCCCTGGTCTTTTTCTTTTTTTAAATTTCCTGGTCTTGTTCTTTGTTAAATTTCCTGGCCTTTTTCTGTGCTAAATTTACCTGGCCTTTTTCTTCGTTAAAATTTCCTCTCCTTCTTTGATTTTTCCTTCTCTTTTTATTGAAATTTCCTGATATTATTCTTTGTTAAAACTTCCTGGTCTTTCTCTCTGTCTTCAATTTTCCCTTCTCGTTTTATTGAAATTTCCTGATATTTTTCTTTGTCAAAAAGTCTTTCTTTCGTTAATTTTCCTTCTCTTTTTATTGAAATTTTCTGATATTTTTCTTTGTCAAAATTTCCTGGTCTCTCTTTCTTTAATTTTTCCTGCTCTTTTTATTGAAATTTCCTGATATTCTTCTTTGTTAAAATTTCCTGGCCTTTCTCTCCTTCTTTAATTTCCGCTTCTCCTTTTATTGAAATTTCCTGATGTTTTTCTGTGTTAAAATTGCCTGGTCTTTCTCTCTTTCTTTAATTTTTGCTTCTCCTTTTATTGAAATTTCCTGATGTCTTTCTTTATTTGTTTCCTGGTCTTTCTCGCTTGGTTAAAGATTTCCGGATCCTTCTCTTTATCAATATTCCCTGGTTTTGGTTTTTAATCAAATTGCTTGTTCGGATAATTGATATCGTCTTATGTTCTCCCTTTACCTCATTTTCTGTGTTCCTATAACTTTCTATTTTTGTTCTTCCTTCCTTGTTCTTTCTCTCCTTGTCGTTACGAGTATCTATTTCTTGTGCCTTCTGTCTATTAATTGCTCTTTTATTTATTTACTCTCTCTCTCTTCCTAGCTAGTTTATACCCATTTTGTCCCTTTCTTAATTTGTCTCTCTCTGTTTTGATGTCGTAATCACTCCCTCTTTCTTCTTCCCCCTTAATGCATAGCCAACCCATGTCTTTGTCCAACTCGTTCCCCCTCCATCTTTGACATTGAGTGTACGCTTGAACAGATAGTTTTTTTTCTGGCTCTGTCAATCCCCTCCGGAAGCAAAAAGTGATATCGTCATCATTCGTCAACATCACTCGCCCGTCATCACCACCATCATTATGACAATTGGAGTAAATAAAAGACTGAAAAAATCCATCTATCCTCATTCTTTGAACAGCAACCATATTTCTTTTGATTTATACAAATAATTGTATCTCCCCGGAAAGATAAAAGAAGCACTCATTGCAAGCTTTTTTCTGAATGAGCCATGAGAGGGACACACCCGGAAGCTAGTTATAGACATGATTGTCACTAGTATGTGATTACTGTAGGAGCAAGGATGATATCTGAAAATAGACATGGAAATGCCTCCAGTAATAGTACTTGATCATGAAAGGATGATAATGATACTTTGACTTCTCCGAGTGGTTGGAGAGCAAACAGATAGCAAACAGCAAACGAACGGGCTCAAAAGAAGTTTTAGTGTGGTAATACAAGTAAATATTATGAGCTCGTGCATGAATCTTCCAAGGCCTTGATTTCCTCCCACAATACCCGGGGATTATTTAATTTCCCTGGAAATGGATGATTGTCAGATGTACCAAAGATGAGAGAGAAGTGGCGCTTGACACAAAGATTTGAGTCGATTTAAAGGGAAATAGATTTTAATTAAGAATTCTAGAAGTATATAACTTCCAACATTTAATTTGCTTGAAGAGTTGTAAAAGGCCTCACAGGCAGAGTAAAAGAGGCCTCACAGGAGATTTGTTCATTAAGTCGGTTTTTTTCTCTTCACAGAACAATTGATAGGAGGAAGGACCGGCGTAGGAGAAAAATTATCATACCACATGAAAGTACGTGCTGGGAAATCCTTGAGCTGATTTTGCATTTCTTAAAAAAAAATCCAGCCATCCGTTTATTTTCGCAATGGACTTGTGTATATTTAAAGGAAGAGACAGCAAAGAGTATAGGGATATACGGGGGATTATTAGCCGCATTAAGTACGCAGCACTATCGAGTGCCAATGAAATTTTGGCTATGGGCTTATACATTATGTGTATATGTACGTATGCATGTATATGTATAAATATCCGTAATTTTCCCGTATATTAATCCGACCTTCCCGTTGCATTTTCCCATCAGCTCAAACCAGCCGATGGGGTATTTTTGGCGGAGAAATGACTTAATATACATACATTGATTTACATCAGGGCCATCAGTTTGGCTTACAATTAGAGCATTATCTTTCGTTTAGAATCGATATGATTTCATTATGAACTCATTATGACTTTTTCATGTAAAATCACGATCGAGCCCGGATTTAGACAATTTTTTTCTTACTTTTTACGTTTTCATGATTTTTTGCTTCATCTGTTTTCCTTTGTTATTAATTTTTGTCACCATTTTCTGTCGTAATTTTTTTATGTTTTTTTATTTCTTCAATTTTCTTTCTCATTTTCATATTTCCCTCATTTTTATTGTTTCATCTGTCTTTCATTTTTGTTTCTTCATCTCTTTCCCTCTCATTTTTGCTCAATCTTTCTCTCTAATTTTGATTTCTTAATCCTTTTATATATTTATATTTCTTAATCCTTTTATATATTTATATTTCTTAATCATTTTATATATTTATATTTCTTAATCATTTTATATATTTATATTTCTTAATCATTTTACATATTTATATTTCTTGATATTTTTCTCTGTTTTCTCTCATTTTTAGTTCTTGATATTTTTCTCTCCCTTTATTACTTGATATTTTTTTCTCCCTTTATTTCTTGATATTTTTCTCTCCCTTTATTTATTGATAGTTCCCCCTCATTTTTATTTTTTGAAATTGTTTTCTCATTGTATTTCTTGATATTTGTTGCTCATTTTATTTCTTGATATTTCTTCCTCACTTGTAATTCTTGATCTTTTTCTTATTTTCCTATCTGCTTCAATTTATTTTTGTATTGGGCTCTCTTTCTATTGCTCTCTTCGGACTTTCCCCTTAAATTCTAAACGTAATTTCTTTTCCCCTTCTTCTTAGCTTTATCAAACCACCTCAGAATTTCTGGTTCCCTATTTCTCTTTTTCTTGTGTGTCAGACAGACTTTCTCATCCTATTACTTGTATTCAAAACTCCCGTTTACACAAATTGGATGAAGACAAAATTGAGGCTTCCTGCTACGTTTTTTTCACTCTCATTTCTCCCCACTGTGCTTCTGATTGAGTGAATTGCTTTTCCTCCTCTGGGTGGCATGGAGTCTATGTGAAAGGAAATTCTCTCTTGCCTTCACCCTCCACACAGAGTGGACGTAGTGGAGAGTAATCCCTTTATTACTACAGAGTATCCTGCTGGAGTAACGGGGCTGAAATAATTTGAATGCAAGGCTCAATCTCCTGTTGAGAACGACGGAAGGAGGTGAGAGCGAGAGGTCAGCATGTAAAAAATTACACGGAATGTCTCCAGTATTTAAGCCTTCTTTCAAGTTAAATATGGATGGAAACAAGGGATGTTTTCACATGGTTTCTTTCCCCACATTGTTCCATTCCATTCCGCATTTAATGTGTGTGACAGTTAAGCTATGGGCCGTGTAAAAAGAACATCTGAGCAAAGGATCAACATTAATCTCTAGGAGTCGGGGATTAATGAGGCAGCAACTAATTTTTGCTGGTTTCCATCCACCACTTTCACTCCAATCTTCTACACGTAATTGGGACATACCTACATATTTTGGGGTTGAGTAGCCAGAATCAGGTAGAGAAAGCACAAATATAAAAATATAGTAAAAGCTTGGAAATATTGGTAGAAGCAGGTAAAACAGTAGAAATTAAGGAAAGACCCTTAAAG
>JAQGBT010004798.1:0-15709 GCA_034698585.1 Disparrhopalites patrizii
AAGGGGAAAATATAGCAAAATTAGAGAGTGAAAAAGAAAAGGGGAAAATATAGCAAAATTAGAGAGTGAAAAAGAAATAAAGAGAAAATGAGAGAACACAGAAACATAAAGAGAAGATGAGAGAACACAGAAGCATAAAGAGAAAAGGGGGAAATATAGCAAAATTAAGAGAGAGAAACAAAATAAAGAGAAAATGAGAGACCACAGAAGCATAAAGAGAAAAAGTGAAAATATAGCAAAATTAAGAGAGAGAAACGAAATAAAGAGAAAAACAGACAGAAAGCGTACGAAAAAAACACACAAACGGAAAAAGTTGAATAAAAAGAGTGACCAACAAAAAGAGGAGTGAATAAAAGAAAAGAAGAATGAAAATATGAAAGAAAGAGAGAAGAAAAAAAACATTGACAAAAAGAAATAAACAATAAAGGAGAAACAATCAGAAGGAAAAAGAGAAAACAGAGCTGGAAAGAGAGAAACAGCTGGAGAAAGAAAGAGGAAAAAGTCAGAAACGGAGAAAACGGTGAATCAAACCTAAAAATGACCAATAAAGAACAGAAAGGCGAGTATAACTAGAAAATAAGAAAAAAAGAACGGAGACTTAAAGAACAAGCATGGAAAGAAAACCAGGAGAGAAAGAGAGAGAAAAATCTCCAACTCCTTCCCCCGCGTGTAGATCATGAATGAAAAAGCCAATAAAAGCCATAAGTTGGTCATAAAAAACCCATTATTCAAAAAAAGACTCAAATAGCACAACAAGCAAGTCACACTCCATAAAAATCTTTTAGGAAGCTTCCTCCAAAGGGTTAAGAAAAAAGGGGGAAAAGGTAGATACAAAAAACTCCCCGCCTACAGCTTCTATTTGTGTGTAGCGGTAAAAAAAAACAGTCACAAACTTCTTTTTTGGCTTTTAACAATAAGACCCACATTGTAACTACACCGTCTATTGTTGTGTGTTTGCTCAAGAGAGAGAGAGAGAGAGAAAATATGATATTATAATTTTCATATTGCTGCATAGAAAAAAAAATGTAGAAAGCATTTCAAGTTTATCGTTCATCCTCATTCGGAGAAGTTTTTGGGAGATGACAAGGATGTGTTAGAAGGAGCATTTATGTATGATTTTTTTAAACATTAGGCGGACTGGGGACAGCTTTTTATTTCTACTACTAACTCCTATTGCAATGTACAGGTGTATTGACGTATATACAGATGTCTACTACATACATGTGTATGTCTATTATAGTATGTACATAGGTGCAATGTGGGAGGAATGAAAAAGGAATAAAATGAGGTGTAGTCTTTTTTTTCTTGGGAGATTTTTTCTGGGGAGATTGTGCGAATTGCCAAGTCTCCCTTTTGTTACTCAGAACTATACATATGTACCTATTGTGTGCTGTTGTAGGGAGGATACACACCGTATTAAGACGTCAAGTATTAAATGGAGAAAAAGAGAAGATACTATGTGATGTGCGGTGTAGTTCACACATTTGGTCGATATTTCCTCTCCTTCAAATGCCTGCAGCATCATTGTCACAGTCATCTCTGTCCCATTTTACTCATTACATCTCTCTCGTCTCTTTCTCCCCACTACTATTTCTCTCTCTCCTTCTCTCTCTTTCTCTCTCCTTCTCTATCTTTCTTTCACTCTTTCTCTCTCCTCTTTCTTTCTCTCTTTCTCGCTCTTTCTCGCATTTTCGCTCTCCTTCTCTCTCCTTCTTTGTCTCTCTTTGTCTTTTAATCTCCTCGCACTCTCTTGTAGCTTTCTTTTCTACATATTCCTCTTTTTCTGCTCTTGAGACACATCTCCTTCTTTTTTATATCTCTCATTTTCTCTTCCAGCTCAACCTCCATTTCATTCATTTCTCTCTTTCTTTTCTTTCAGCTTTCCCCTTTGTCTCTCAGTCTTTCTCTCCTTTCCGCCCTTTTTTCAACCACTCCTCTGTCACGTTTATCACTCTTCTATAGTTCCTCTGCCGTTCTTCCCTCTCTCTCTACCCTTAATTTTTCTGTCTCTTTTCAGCCCTTTTTGGAATCTTTCTTTAACTTTCTCTTCATATTCCCGCTTTTGCCCTTTTCGCAGTCTTCTTTTGTGTTTCTTCCCTCTTTTGCCCTGTTCATAGCCGCCTTTTCTTTCCTTTTCTTCTCTCTTTTTGCCCTTTTTTAGCCTAATTTTCTCCCTTTTCTTCTCTCTTTTTGCCCTTTTTTTAGCCTATTTTTCTCCATTTTTTTCTCTCGTTCTCTCTCTCTTCTTTTTTTGCCCTTTTCTTTCCTCTTTGTTTTACAATTTACTGAATAATTCCTTTTTCACGTTAATAAAATGTCTGCCTTTTTTTCCGGCATCACAATTTGGTTCTCCTGTTTATCTCTTTCCAGTTAGTCTCGAACCTTGCACTTTTTCCTCGTGTAATCTCGTTCTACCCCTCTCCTTTTCCGTCTCTTTGTTGTCTATAGTTATTGTTTTTCCTGTTCACTCTTTATCTCGTAGCACTTTCCATTCATTCTCTTTCATTCCCTTTCATCTCTCGGTTTCTCTCTCTCCTTTCTCTGTCTCTCTCTATTCCATCTCTCGTCTTCTTGTATTCCTCTTTCTTCCTTTTCTCGGCTTCTTTCTCTTCTATATTGTCCCCCTTTTTCCTCTCTCTCTCTCTCTCTCTTTTATATTTCACTCTCTCTTTCTTTCTCTCTCTTTCTCTCTCTGCTATATTTCTCTCTCTCTTTCCTCTCTCTCTCTTCTATTCTCTCTCTTTCTTCCATCTCTCGGCTTCTTTCTCTTCTATATTTCTCTCTCTCTTTCTCTCACTCTCTCTATCTGTCTCTGATATATCCCTGGCTTCTTGTCTCCCTTTCTTCCATCTCTCAGCTTCTTTCTACTCTCTCTTTCTCTCTCTTTCTATCTCTCTCTATCTCTCTCTGTTACATCCCTCGGCTTGGTTCTCTCTTTCATATCTCGGCATCTCTCTCTCTCTCTGTTCTTTACTCTAATCTCACGGAGACTGCACGTGCACATACTCCGCCACTGCATAAGTAACGAAAAAGTGTGGATAGTAGCAAAAACTTTTTTTCTCTCTCTCTTTAAAGAGTAGATGAATAATAACAAGAAACAACAAGGAAATTGAGGAGAATGGTTGAGCTAGTCGCACCTACGGCGTTTCTCACCCAGCCATACAGTAGCAAATGTGCTAGATGTCTTTTTTAATACCCTTGGTATGTATACCCTTGAACATTTGTCTACCCTCAACATGCACGTAGGAGAGCAGCTGCAGAGAGAGAGAGAGAGAGAGAGAGAGCGAGAGAGAGAGAGAGAGAGAGACAAGGGAGAGGTTGGGTCTGAGAGAAGCGAGAAAGAAAATAGATGCAAATGAGTTGATTGTTAATGCGCCACAATGTTTCAAAGAACTTTCGTAGTTAATGGGCTGTGTAAGCAAATAAGGATTTATGATGGCCAGCGGTAGCTTGGCCGGTGTATGCTTTTCATGAAAAAAATACATGAAGTTACATTGTGAGGAAGAAGAAAAAAAATTTGTGAAGACTAAAAAAAATATATAGTTGTTTGGATGGACACTCGGACTGTGAAGAATGTGTAAAAAAATACAAAGAAAGAGAGAAGTTGGAGATAGAGGGAAGGCTCTAACTAGAAGTGTGATCGTCCAAGAGCAAACGCAAATGTCTGGAAAGGTCACTTGCTTTGCCACTGAGTTACGCACCGTTTAATTTACATCTATTACCACCAACACCACGAAACACTCAACACCCATTTTCCCAATCTCTCATAATCATCGCCCTTCTCGCCTTTCTATGGGATCCGTCTCCCTTTTATCTCTCTCCCTCTCTCTCTCTCTCTCTCTCGCTCTTTGTATTTTCCTCGCTCTGCTGTAAATTTCAGGTTCTAGTATGGTTTGATTCATATTCTCCCGCTTTTCTGTTGTACTTCATGTGCCATTTATGTCCTCACTCCTATTCCTCACACCTGTCTTTTGTAGGTCTCTCCTCTCTCTCCTTTCCCCCTCATTTCTATGCTTCTCTCTTCTCTTTTTCATCTCTCTCTTCTCCTTCTCTCACCTCAGTATTTCCTCCCTCTATTCGCTGTCTCTCATCTCTTTATTTGCTCTCACTCTCCTGTCTGTCTTTTCTTGCTTTCTCCTCTCTTTTGTCAGCCTTTCCTCTCTCCATCCTCTGACTCGTATCTCTTCGGTGTATTTTCTCTCTTCTCTCTCACTAATCTCTGTCCTCTTCGTCTTTCCTATATTACTTTCTCTGCTCTCTTTCTCGGTCTTTTGTCTCTCTCCTCTCTCTTTCCTCTCTGTGATCTCTCTCTTTGTCTTTCCTTTCTCTGCTCTCTCCTCACCCTGCTCTCTATGCTCTCTCTCTCTGCTCTCTCTCTTACTTTTTTCTCTCCTCTCTGTTTTTCCTCTCTCTCTGCTCTCTCTCTCTTACTTTTTCCTCTCCTCTCTGTTTTTCCTCTCTCTCTGCTCTCTCTCTCTTACTTTTTTCTCTCCTCTCTGTTTTTCCTCTCTTTCTGCTCTCTCTCTCTTACTTTTTCCTCTCCTCTCTGTTTTTCCTCTCTCTCTGTCTCTCTCTCTGTTTTCTCACTCTCCTCTCGCGGCTCTCTCTTTGTCTTTTCTCTCTCTTCTCTGTCTGTTTTTTTCTCTCTGCACTCTCTTTATCCTGTTTATCTCCTCTCTTTCTCTCTCGTCTTTTCGCCTTAATCTTTTCTTTTTTATCTTCTTTTCTCCTGTCTATCCCCTATATCTGCGCTATTTATCCATTCTCTCTCCTCTGTCTGCTCACTGTATCTCCTCTCTCTCTGTCTCTCTTTCTCTGCTCTTTTTATCTTCTCTTTCTATCTTTGTTCTCTCTTTCTCTCGTTGCTCTCTCTTTCCCTGCTCTTTTTATCATCCTCTCTTTCTCTCCTGTCTCTCTGCCTTCTATCCTCCTCTGTCTGTACCCGCATCTCTGGGTTCCTCTTCCTAACTAATTATGTCTACCCATTTTACCCAAACTAGCTTGTTGAAAAGAACGCAATTCTGGATATGATAGGTATGATATGATAGTCGGTAGGATTTTAGACAGTTTGCGGAAGAAACTTGATTTGAGAATTATTTCGGGGTAGAAAAATGGAATTGGACTCTGGGAGGGTAAAGTGAGACGGGGCTATAAGTATGTATACATTATATAATATAGTAGGTATGTATACATACAGTGATTGCACAAACCTGCACACGAGACTCCGTCAATCCAATCCGCATGGCAATTTCCTCCCTCATGAAGATGTCCGGGTAATGGGTTTTCGAGAAGCACCGTTCCAACTCATTCAATTGGGCGGGAGTGAACCTCGTCCGATGTCGCTTTTGCTTCACGGGCTTGTCACTGTCCGAGGATGCCGGCGTGGAGGCGCCCGTCCCATTATTCAGGCCGCCGGTGTTGCCCAACTGGAAATTATTCACGTACTAATTCCTTTGTAATTTTCAACTCTGACTCTAGCCGCTCTATTCCGTTTTATATCATGCCCTTTCTGAGAAATTCAATTTTTTAAGGTGGACAGACATTTATTTTTTTTAAATTAAAATACAAATTGGTACATTTTACATTCAATAAATTCTATGCCGCATAAACTTGGAAATCAACTAAAATTTTACGTTCAGAGTATTTCCTTTGCAATTCACTGAATGGCGCAGAAATCTTGCACTTGGCAAAATAGATATTACAAAAACAATTAAGAAACAGGTAAAACACGAGTGAAATACAGATTTAAAAAAATCAACTCAAGCTTTACGTTAACGATATTTCGTTTACAATTCACAGAATGGCACAGAAATCTTGCACTTGGCAAAATAAATAATATTACAACAACAAAAAACAGGTAAAATACAGGTGAAATACAGATTTTTACGAATTTGCTTTTTTTTTTATCCGACTTTCTCTTGAAATTGATTTTAATTTCGGAATTAATTCCTAGGAAATAAAAATTGAGAGATCACAAAGTAAAGCATCTCACCTGAAGAGCAGTAGAGGCTGAGAGGGAAGATGGTGCGGTCAGAACGGATGATCGACTGTCATTGACATTGCAAAGACTAGAGTTCCCGCCATGCCCTTTAAACAAAACTATTTAAATCATTTGTATCCAATTCAATTTCTTCCAGCCCTAATAAAAAGCTTTGACATGAGAAATTAACTCTAATGAACAATGATTGGGAGAAAGTGCTCCTAAATACTTTAATCATTCCGTGTATCACCAAAAGATATTGAAAGGAACTCCCCCAAAGAAAATAAATCCATGGTGGTTAGCACCATAATAGGATCATTTGCTCATCATTAGCAAGCTTCTGATTGGTGTAACAAGTTCTATTTTGAACCCAAATAAAATAAGAGACATAATCCGTGGAAGATGGAGACCAGAGAGAAAGAGTGCCCGAAGGGTTCCAAATTGCTCTCGAGTGTGTCTCCAATTCTCACTTAATAACATGGGGAAACGTGCAACTAACGAACTTAATTAGTAACTTGTAAAAAGTCTGATTAGTGACAATTGTAAATGTAATTCCACCAAATTACTCATCTTGCTCATAAAAAAAAATTGTTTTGCCAAAAGGTTTGCATCTTATAACCATTTCGAAGATTCTTTTTTTTTCTAATAATACAACTCTCTTGTGCCCCTCCGTAATAATGAGATTGTCTATTGTCTTGTGGGGGAAAGTGCTTGTTTGAAGACGGGAGCACGTTTGGAGGAGCTTGTAAGCACCCGTCGTTGTTAATTTTCTTCAATTCGCCACAATTACCCCCAATTTGCTGGGTTGTTTAAGGTAATTAGTGCCCCTTGCAATAAAAATTGATCCACTCAGTCTCAGGCTTCTAGTATAACGGGCCTGTCTGTTGCACGTGAAACGTCTTGAGTCTTTCAAAAATCGCCAATTCCAATGTTTACTTTCCTTTTTAGGAGTTTTTGACCAGTTTAAAATTTAATATGGATTTATATTTCCAATAGTACATACACATATGTATGCATATTCATCGGTATTTCTAATAAAAAGATCGTGTATAAGCACATCCTTAGGAGTGACAATCAAGAAATGTTGATACAAGTCAAAAAATGCTGTGATTCTCTGGAACGAAGTGGGACGAATGCGTAATAGCGTAATGAGTAGGAGCTAATCTTGGATAATGGCATTTCCATTAAAATGCATGTGGCAATGATAGTAATCAAAATGGAAAAAATGAGGGCAATCTGATCCATCAAGAAATTAAAAATTGTATATCGAGAATTTTGTTTTAAAGGAACTGAGGGATTTTAAGCCTGAATCAAACGAAAGTAGAAAAATTAAGGGGCATACATTTACTATACAAAGAGTTCTGAAAGGAGTATAGAAAAACGAGAAAACAGTAAAGGCAGGCACGTAAAAAGAATACAGAAGGAAGGTCACAAAAAAGAGGGAAATATGGAGAAATCCAACAAAATCAAAAAAAGGAGAGGAAATAGAGAGAAATCGAACAAAATTACAAAAATTGGAGGGAAATAGAGAAAAATCGGAAAAGATCACAAAAGTTAGAGATAAATAGAAAGAAATCAAACAAAACCACAAAAAGGATTGAGAAACAGAGAGAAATCGAACAAAATCACAAAAATTAAAGGTAAATAGAGAGAAATCGAACAAAATCGCAATAATTAAAGGTAAATAGAGAGAAATCGGACTAAATCACAAAAAGGAGGAAGGAATAGAGAGAAATCGAACAAAATCACAAAAAAGAGGGAGGAATAGAGAGAAATCGAACAAAATCACAAAAAAGGGGGAAATAGAAAATCAAAATCACAAAAAAGGTGGGGTAATGGAGAGAAATCAAGCAAAATGACAAAAAAGTTGGGGTAATAGAGAGAAATCAAGCAAAATGACAAAAAAGGTGGGGTAATAGAGAGAAATCAAGCAAAATCACAAAAAAGAGGGGGTAATAGAGAGAAATTGATCAAAATCACAAAAAGGGGGTAACAGAGAGAAATCGAGCAAAATCGCAAAAAGGAGAGAGAAACGGAGAAATCACGGAAAAACAGAGATAACACGGAAAACGAGACAAAAACAGGGAGAAAGGCAGACACAAAAAGGAATAGAAACAAGGAGAAATAAAATCGGGATGAAATCAATGGAAATTGAGAGACAGACACATTAAGACCCAAAAAAGGTATAGAGAGAAAAACCGAGAAAAAGGGGTGAAAAAAGAAGGAAAAAGAAAAACAGTGACACCTAGGCAAGCACACAAATAGAAACAAAGAGATGGTCTAATGCAGGGAAAAGAGAGGAAAAAGTGTACAAAGATTCAGCTGGAAAAGTGAAAAATGATCAAGACAATTAAATAGCGAGAGAATCAATGGCAAGGTAAGAGCTAAAGTAAAGAGTAATATCAAAAGCTTAGGAGAAAAAATTCAAAGAAAGGAAGGAAGTTGAATCTTAAATTAATACAAGAATCGGAGATAATAGTATAGATAATAGTTAATGGATAATAATAATAATTATTATTATGTTAATTTGCCTAATTGTATACGCAGGGCTTCCCAAATGTAATGCTTCCCAAATGTAAGTACAATTGAATACAATAAGACAATACAAGAGAAACAATGGAAGGCTTTACAGGAAGGCATGAAGGGAAAAGTTTCCTTAGTAAAAGCTCTGGAGATTGAAGTTAATAAATAGAATTTAAGTTAATTTATTTGGTGGTCTCGTGCTCCATATGTTCCCCTTCATTTGAGATTTGGTATCAGATAGTATTATAGTACTTATAGTGCTTAAACTGTATGGTTGGGATGTAAATAAATGTGAAATTGAACGTGATTTTTTTTTTCTCACTGCGCCCCCACCCACCATGCCTTTCCCTAACTGGATTGAATCCTATCTAAAGTTAATTTTGCCTATCCAATATAGCCACCTTTATTAATAGGATTTACCACTTTGTCTCCTCTGATTGCCCACTTTCCCCCTGATTCCCTCCATTTCCCCTCTTTACACCAAGGACCAGTGATTTCTAAGGGTTTTGTCCGTTTTTTCATTTTTGAAGAGGGTGAAAACTAATAAAATTTTGAAGATCCCAAAAAATGTGCCCAGGAATTCTCTCACGTGGAATTCTCCAAGGGGAAATCCATGTGTTGTGTTATGCTCATACAAAATTCATATAATGGCTTACCTCCACCAACAGCTCCGATGTTGTTAAGCATTGCAAGTAATTCCAGCTTGACGGTGCGATCCTGTCCTCGCCCGCCAAAAAATACGACTTTTGTTCAATAATTCAAAGGCTGTCTTGTACCCGGGGCTTTCCCGATTTAATCAAAACAATCAGAGAGAAAAATGTCACTTTCAAAAGGTATGAGAAAATCCGGTGGAATTGAATTTTTTATTCTTCTTCAATTCTTCGATATCCCCACACCAAAAACAAACTGGAAGGAAGCAGATGATGAACCGTTCACAATGGAATCTGAAGGGGAACTATGAAGGACGCTAGGAAATATCAACGTTTACCCTCTTCCCCCTTTCCGTGGCAAAAATCAAAAGGGAATAAAATTCCAACCTCCCAAAAAAAAGCTCACCTTGCCCCGATCGGGGGTGCCTTTCTTTTTTATGTTTATGGATTCGTATTTTAGTCCCGTGATTTTTTTGGGGGATCAACAAGGAACGGAAATTATATTTTTTCAAGTGTTGAGTTCGGATTCAAAAAAAGAAATGAGGATGAGAACGGGAGTGGGACAAAACTTTTACAGGGGGAATTAAAGGGAATTCACACGGGCTTTTGCATGATGGTGGGAGTATGGTGTATAAAAGAGGAAGGGAAGAGAGAGAGATAGAGAGAGAGAGAGAGAGAGAAGTGGAAAGAGAGAAGAGAGGGAGAATGGGAGTTGTGTCATTTGGAAAAAGTGGTCCAAGCTTGAAAGGGTTGGAGGCGTGCTAGGAGATCGCCCTATGGCTACAGGAGTTTGGGTGGGCGGCGAAATAGTCGGCATTAGCCAGCGAATCAATCTCGCGCAATACGTCCTCCCTGTGTGAGTCTGCAGGGTTACGTTCTACAGCTACAAGCTACAACACATCCTCTCACATTTTCTTTCTCTCTCGCTCTCTCTCTTTCTCTCGTCCTCTGTCTCACTCACTCAGATCTTCTTCTGTGCATTTCTCTCGCTCGTTCTCTCGCCCTCCTTCTTTCTCTCGCTCTCTCTCCCTATCTTCTTGTAAACATTTCTCTCGTATTTTCTTTCTCTCTCGATTTCTCCCTCTTTCTCTCTCGCTCTTTCTCTCGCCCTCACTCTTTCTCTCTCGCTCTTTCTCTCGCCCTCACTCTTTCTCTCTCGCTCTTTCTCTCGCCCTCACTCTTTCTCTCGCTCTCTCTCCCTATCTCCTTGTAAACATTTCTCTCGTATTTTCTTTCTCTCTCACTCTCTCTGTTTCTCTCTCGCTCTCTCTCTTTGCCCTTTCTCTCTCTTTCATTCGCTCTCTGTCTCTCTCACTCAGATCCTGTGTACATTTCTCTCGCATTTTCTCTCTCTCTCTCTCGCTCTCTCGCCTTATCTCTTTCAGTGCATTTATTTTTTTTTTTCATTTTTATTATTTATCTCTTCGTCTCTTTCTTCCTGTTTTATTACTTGATTTCCTTTTTTTTCTCCTTCTTTTTCTGTTGTTTTCTCTGTTTGTTGTTCTGTTGTTTCATCTGTTCTTTTTTGCGTCTAATTACTTTCCCATTTTCTCTCTCTCTCTCTCCCTTTCTTTTTTACTTTCTCCGTTTCTTGATCTGTTTTCTCTTCATTCTTTTTTCCGTTTGATTTCTGCCTGATTCATTTCCCATTTTCTCTCTCTCTCTTTTGTTTTATTTTCTCCGTTTCTTCTTCTGTTTTCTCTGTTCTTTTTTGGTTAGTTTTTTTGTCTAATTCTATTATGCACGTATTTTTTTCTGTCTACTTTTTGTCTATTTTGTCTCTCTTGGTCTCTCTATCTTTTGCCTCTCTGTCTGTTTTAGTCTCGTCGTTTCTTTGCCTCATGGTTTGCTGTCTACTTCCTTATTCCTTAATTTTGTGTCTCTTACTTTCCTTTCTGTTCCCCGTACCATGGATTACTTTATTTTCTTTTGCGTGTCCGTCTCCCTGTGCATTTCGATGTTCCGTCCTTTTTTTCTTATTTCGGTGCTTCCGTTTTGTCACTTTCTCTCCTTGCAGTAACCGTTTTTCTTGTCCTAATTCCTGATTTCTCTTTACACATTAATTGCGGCCATTATTTGTTGTCATTCTTTGTTGATATTCTATCTTCCCCTCCCTTTGGAGTGTCACCTTCTCCTTCCTGCATTTTCCTTTACATTTTAGCACTGTCTTTCCCTTTTCTTTTAGTACCCCTGATTTTATTTTGAGCTTCTATCTCCCTTGCTCTCTCTCTTGTCCTCCTTCTCTTCTGCCTTCCCTCCTCTTCCTTCCACGTGCCGTCCCCACTCCCACTGCAGCACCTAAAAAGGCTAACCAGATTCAAGGCACATACTACCCGTAGCGGGTGGATGTAATCCTCAAATAATAATGCCCCAACAACAACACACCATCGCCAACATCGCTCCCTTCCCTCTTTTACACCTTGTAGGAAGCACCAACAAACCACACCAAATAGCACTTACCATTATAAAGTATCCATATATATAGATATACCTATCCACTATTCTTGGCTACATCCCCAAGACAAACTTTTCTAGACGTTCCCCGTTGTACCTGTGTCAAAAAAAACTACCAAGTCCTCTGGGGGACGGGGGAAACCGGAGGAGTACCAGGAAGGAGAAAAATGGCGTGAAATCATGGAGGAAAACTGTGGATGGGAAAAATACATTATATTTATGAAATGGCCACTTTTCTACTGCGTATGTACACACGCATGTATGTATATAATTGCATATACATACATATGCGCTTGTAATGCAGCACTTTAGTAAGAGTTGGGATCCCTTTTTTCCTCATTCTCCCTCTCTTTCCATGTCCCTCTTTTTCCTCGGGTTGGATGGTGAAAGGTGCGTTAGATGAATATGAGTGGGAGAGAATAAGCGGTAGAGGGAGAGGAGAAGAAAGATAAACAGAGAAAGAGAAAAACGAGAAAGACAAAACAAAAGAAAGAAAGGAAAAATAAAGAACGAGAAAGACGGAGAATAAAGAGCGAGAAAGACAAAGAATAAAGAAGTGGAAAGGAAGGAAAAATAAAGAACGATAAAGACAGTGAAAGAGCGAGAAAAATATATATGATGAAGAGAGAAAGAATTAGATTCATTGGAGTGAGAGAAACATTGATAAAGATAAAGCAAGAGAAAGAATATGGGAGAGCAAGAACGAATAGAAGCGAGAGAGCGAAAATATGGGAAAGAGAAAAGCTAGAATAGAGCAAGAGAGAGAGTAGAAAGAATAAGAGAGAGAGCAAGAGCGAGAGTAGAAAGAAAAAGAGAGAGAGTAAGGCAGGGAATAGAAAGAAAGAGAGAGAGAAGAAAGAGAGAGAATAGAAAGAAAAAGAGAGAGAAAGCGAGAGAGAAAATAGAAAAAAAAAGAGAGAGCAAGCGAGAGAATAGAAAGAAAGAGAGAGAGCAAGAGAGAGAATAGAAAGAAAGAGAGAGAGCAAGCGAGAGAATAGAAAGAAAAAGAGAGAGCAAGCGAGAGAATAGAAAGAAAGAGAGAGAGCAAGAGAGAGAATAGAAATAAAAAGAGAGAGCAAGAGAGAGAATAAAAAGAGAGAGAAATAGAAATAGAGAACAGAAACAATAAGAGAGAGAGGGAGCAAGGGAGAAAGAGAAAGAATAGAAAGACTAACAGAGAGCCACAGAGAGAAAGAGAGAGAATAGAAAGAATAAGAGAGAGAAAGAGAGAAAAAATAAATAATAAGATAGACAGAAAGAGAGAGAGAAAATAAAGAATAATATAGAGACAAAGAGAGAGAAAATAAAGAATAATATAGAGACAAAGAGAGAGAAAATAAAGAATAAGAGATAGAGAGCGAGAACAAGACAGAGAGAGAAAGAGAGAGAAGAAATAATATGAGAGAGAGGGAGCAAGAGAAAAAAACGAATAAGAGAAATAAAAAAAATACTGAGAGAAAAAGGGCGAGAGAAAGAGAAATGAAAAAAATTAGGGAGAAAGAGAAAAGAAAGAATGCGAGTTACGCAAGAGAGGGAAACGAAGGAATAGGGGAAACAGAGAAAAAGACAGAGACAAGAAAGCATAAGAGAGAAAAAGATAGAGAAAAGCAAGAATCAGAGAGCGAGATTGAGAGAGAAAAGAAAGAGTAAGTGAGAGAAAGAGAGAGAAAGAGAGATAAGGGAGAGAAAGAGAGAGCGAAAAGAAATAATATAAGACACATAGTGAGAGAAACAAAGTGTGTGAGAGAGAGAGAGAGAAGAAAGAAGGCGGTGGGGGAGGGCCGGGAGATGGGTGTCAGATTTGCGCTGGTGGGAAAGAAGACGAGTCGTTGGAGTGAAATCCCTGGTTAGATATCTATTCATCTGGGCAATCAAGAAACCTTTATGGCTTGAAAGTCCAATTCATTACGTTCAATTTTGGGTAATGCCTATCGCAATTGGACCTAATGAATGAGATTAGTTTGTGTTAGATTTAGATTTACAACGCATAAATGTGCTTTCTAACTCGACAACCCGCACACCCACATACGCCCTTACACACGTTATGTACATACTCCTTCCTCCTGTACACACTTCTCCCAAACACACGGAAAATGTATACAAAGAGAGAGAGAGAGAGAGAGAGAGAGAGAAAGAGAGAGAGAGAGTCCTTTGGGTAAAATAACCCTCTCAGTCTCTCTTCTGGTACACACACTCATAACGGGAGCTACAACATAAATGCTTGACGACAGATAAACGCCCTTTAGATATACTGACAATCCCTCTTTTTCTCCCTTTCTGTCCCTCTCCCTCTCTCTCTCTCTCTCTTGATATATCTCTCTCCGAAAAGACCCGGAACCCACTGACCCTTCTCATTTGTCCCTGGTTAAGGTACCTTTAACCTCACTTAATCAACTTCCAATTTAATTCTGATTTTCTCTACTTTCCTACAATTTATATAACATCCACCTCCACATGTAGGACATACCCCTCCTTTTTTTACTCAATCCACCTCAATTTCCTCCATTTTCCTTCGACTCACCTCCTCCTGATGGGGATTCCCCCGAACCCCCTCATGTACCATGGTGTATCCCCTTTTCATTACCGTTGATCAACATTCAATTTCGTCCATTTTGGGCCAATCACCGTCTTTCCCGACACCTTTCGTATAGAATGGACCCCGACAATTGGATTTTTCGCATTTTCTCCGGGGGAGTTTATGGCCTTAGGCACTGAACGAATCCCTTTATTTTAGTGTATCCTTCCAATTATGTATAAACGTTTGGACAGCATCGCAAATATGACAATACTAAATATTAAATATAAGAATAATTAATTGAATGGATATACATATGTATATACATATATACCTATGTAGGTATGCCAGAGTTTTCTAAATGTCTCACTTTGCCCCTTTTAGAATTTCCACTCACGCGTCACGCCCTTCTTTCAAAATTATTACTTCATGTACATTCATATGGAGTTACAAATTGTATTGTAATTGTTGCAGTTCCTTCTAGAGTTGGGGAAGAAAACATAACTGCAAAAAATCAAGCGTCTCCTCCGTACAAATGCAAATGAAAAATGTCTTTATTGTACATGTGAGAAAAATATGGGAGCAGGGGAAGGGAGCAAACCAGAAGGAAGGAAATATACAAATAAAAAAACCGGCAAGATTATCATGTAAGACGCCTTCCAAATCTATATAGAGAGAATTTACAAGAGATGAGGAGAAAAAATAGAGAAAAGAGCAAGATAGAAGAGATCAAGAAAAAGATGGAAATATGTATAGAGAATGGGCAAACTGAGAGAGAAAGAGTCCAGATAGAGACGCAAAGAAAGAGATATTATGCAAAGAGAGAGAGTTATAAAGAGGAAGGGGAAAAGGTAATTGAAGGCAGAGGGCGAGGAAAAGGGAGAGTGAGAACTGGACTGAGAGAAAAAAAGAAAATGTGGAAGAGAGAGAGACAGCAAGCAGAAACACTAACAGGTATGCTGGAAATATATAGAGAGAGAAATTGTCAGAGAGAGAAAAAAAGTGAAAGAGAGATAGAAAGAGAGAGAAAGTGAAAGAGAGAAATAGAGAAAAAGTGAGAGAGAGACAGCAAGCAGAAACACGAACAGATATGCTAGAAAAATAGAGAGATATAAATCGTCAGAGAGAGAGAAATTGACAGAGAGAGAAAAAGTGAAAGAGAGAGATAAAGAGAGAAAAATCGCAAGAGAGAGAAAGATAAACAGTCAAAGAGAGAGAGAAAGAAAGAGAAAAAGTGAAAGATGGAGAGGAAGAGAGAAAGAGATAAAATGCGAAAGAGAGATACAAAAAGAAAAAGTGAAAGAGAGAGAAACAGAGAAAAGGTGACAGAGAGACAGAGAAAGAGAGAGAAAGAGTGAAATAGTGAAAGAGAGAGAGAGAAAGAGAGAAGAAGTGAAAGGATGAGAGAGATAAAAGATGAAAGGAAGAAAGAGATAAAAAGCGAAAGAGAGATACAAAAAGAAAAGGTGAAAGAGAGAGAGAGGGGAAGAGAGAAAAAGCGAAAGAGAGAGAAAGAGAGAAAAAATGACAGAGATACAGAGAGAAAAAGTGACAGAGAAAGAGAGAGAAAGAGAGAGAAAGAGAGAG
>JAQGBT010004799.1:0-15709 GCA_034698585.1 Disparrhopalites patrizii
GAAAGAGAGAGAGAAAGAGAAAAATAAAGAAATATGGACAGAGAAAGAGAGAGAGAAAGAGAAAAATAAAGAAATATGGACAGAGAAAGAGAGAGAGAAAGAGAAAAATAAAGAAATATAGACAGAGAAAGAGAGAGAAAGAGAAAAATAAGGAAATATAGACAGAGAAAGAGAGAGAAAGAGAAAAATAAAGAAATATAGACAGAGAAAGAGAAAGACAGAGAGAGCAAGAGACAGAGAAAGAAAGAGAGAGAAAGAGAAAAAGAGGGAAAGAGAAAAATAAGAAAAATAGAGAGAAAGAAGACTGAGCAAGAGAGAGAGAGAAATATTGGGAGAGCTAGAGACAGAGAAAGGGAGAGAAATAGAGAGAGAGAGAAAAAAAGAGAAAGAGAGAAAGATGAGAGAGATTGTGCCAAGAGTTTCTCGGTGTGTGTAAAAAAACCAAAAAGGCATTTAGTGGCTAAATATCCACATGTCCCCCCAGCGCACATTGACATGCGTATACACCAAGACATTCATCCACGTTTAATAATAATTTCTCAACAACAATTATTTGCTTTACCCCCAAAGCCCCCCACACACACCTTTCTAGCATGTCTGCTATACTGCAATGTCTGCTATACAGCATACTGCAGATACAAACTGCCCATTGTTGCAGGTACACGGACGTCCTTATGTACGATATGACCCTTCAAAAATGGATATGTATACATGTGTAGAGACAAGATTGAAAAAATACCCACACACACACTTTTGAAAGGGACTTTTTATATGACAGGAACGCACATGTCTTTACCAATCCAACGATATGTACACATTTGAAAGGGATTTTTTTTTGACAAATACATTTATGAGAGACAAAAAGTGTCTGATCCCCCTCCTCCTCCCGGAGGGAAAAATGGTACTGGACAACATGTGCACAAATGATCCATAATGCAATGTGTGGACAAAAGTGCCCCGAGATGCTTTTGGTTTGCTGATGACAAGAATTTGACAGCTCTTGTCTCTCTCTCTTCCTCGCTCTTTCTCCTTTTCTATCTCCGTCCATTTCTTTCTTTCCATTTTTCTGTTATTTCCCTTCTTCCAGTTTCTGTCGCTTTCTCTCTTTCAGATTCTCTTTCGTTTTCTTTCTCTCGCTTTTTCTGTTGTTTTCTCTCTTTCCCTTTTTCTGTCATTTTCTCTCATTCAGTTTTTGTTGCTTTCTCTCTTTCAATTTCTCTGTCGTTTCTGTCTTTCACTTTTTCTGTCATTGCATCTCTTTCGCCTTTTCTGTCGTTTTCTCTCTTCCCCTTTTTATGTCGATCTCTCTCTTCCAATCTCTCCTTCGATTTCTCTCTTCCTCATTTCCTCCATATCTCCCTCTTTCACCACTTATAATTCCGTCCATTTCAGTACGCCTCTCATTGTGTTCATTGGCACGCAGTCTCGCTCTTTTCTCTCTCTCTCTCTCTGTTCATGTCACACACTCATCATGGTGGTGGTCGTGTGACAAAACACCTTTATGGCTCTCTTTCACTCGCTTGTCCAAAAAAAAAGTTGATCAGTTAGGATTTGATATGCCATATGTCACCTTCCCGGCATTTCTCTTGCATTACTGGTTGTTATTGTGGCCAACGGAGGCAATGTGCAATGATGCATTTCTCTCTTCTCTCTCTCACTTTTTTTTTCCTCTCTCTCTCTCTTTCTCTCACTTTTCTCTCTCTGTCTCTCACTATGCGTCTCATGCCACTCTCTCTCTGGATGTGCGCTGCCAATTATTTTGTTGGCCTTCTTCCCTCATACAAATGAATAATTCCTCCACCTAGAAATGCTCGTGTCAATCAATGAGCAGCGCGTATAAAAATGTGTGGTTTTAAATGGGCAAAGAGATAGGTAAATGGAAGGGTATAAAGGTTTAAATGGTGGGCACATTTGACCAATGGTTTCAATCCTATCATGGCCAAGGATCTTGTCTATCTTTCTCTCGATTTCTTTCTCTCTCTCTCTTTATGATTCTCTTGTTCAAAAAAACCTGTTTTTTCTCTCTTGGCCAGTGTTAGTTAAAGGTTTTATAAGCATGTGGGGTTTTTTTATGAGCTGAACCCACACACGGATGGGAAGGGGAGAGTTCGGAGAGCGAGACGGAGAGCGAGAGAGTTATACGAAACAAAGAGAGACTAGATAGAGGAAATTATGGGAGAAAATTCCAGGGAAAAATCAATAAAAAGGGAGAAAATTAATGGACGAGGAAATTGAGAGCAAATAAATACAAAGAGAGAAAATTGAGAGAAAATAAATGCAAAAAGAGAAAAGAGGAGAAAATAGTGGAAGAGAAGAGCCGAGGAAAAAGAGCGAGACGCAGAGACAGAATCTTTGGCTAAGTAAATAATGTGGAAGAACGGAACAGGTTATCTCCCATTTTTTATCTCTCTCTACAATTCCCCTATCGAACAAATTTCTATTGGAGAAATATTTGTTTTTTTTTCAAACCTGCCCTGTCAACCTTTTTATTGGGCGTGTAATTTTAGGATTATTTCGTCGCTCCCCCCTTTTACACTCCACAGTTGTTTAGCCCCGACAATTTCACTGATCCACAACAAACGGAAAAAAGGGAGAAATCGTAAACTGGGAAAAAAAATTCCCGGGTACATCCAAAAAAAAAAGGCCACAGATTGAAATTCAACATGCATTTACATATTATGCAGATGCATTGTCCAAAAAATCTGTGCTTCCCCTTCCCAATGGAAGGTTGTGTGGTTGTCGATATTTTTTTTCGTTTCTTTTTTTTTTGGTACCTTCAAATTTCCTCCCTCATTACACGTTCCTTCTGCTGGCAAGAGACCCGCGGAATCCAAAAGTGGATGATTAAGAAGCCCTTTTGTATGCATGGCACATCCCCCACTCCAGTCGTAAATAAATTTCGTCCGGCCAGGAGGAGATTCAGACGGGGAATGGAGAGAAGAGGCAGAGCGAGGGAGGACAAAGAGAAACAACAATAAAAACAACAGAGGAAAAGACAGAGAAAAATGGAAGACAACGAAAATCAAGAGAAGGACAACAAGGACAGAAAACGAAGAGAAAGAGAGCAAACTGAGAGAAAAATAAAACAGAAAATATAGAGAAAATTCAGAAAGTAGAAAGAAAAAGAGAAAACAGAGAGAAAAAGAGACCATTAGGACAAAAGAGAAAATAGAGAGAAAAGAGAGAGAAAGAGATAATATAGAGAAAAGAGAGAGAAAGAGAGATAATACAGCGAAAAGAGAAAGAAAGAGATAATACAGAGAAAATAGGGAGAAGAGAGAGAGAAAGAGAGAAAAGAGAGAGAATCAGAGAGAAAGAGAGAGAATCAGAGAGAAAGAGAGAATCAGAGAGAAACAGATAGAATACGTAAAGCGAGAGAAAGAGAGGGAAAAGGACAAAAAAAGAGAGAAAAAACCGAAAAAGAGTGAATACAGAGAAAGGGCGAGAGAGAAAGAGAGAGAGAAAATGGGACGAAAAACGCCGAGACACGGAGAAAAAAAAGTCTCCCCACGAACGCAAGTGTTTATTTCCATTTTTATTCTCTTCTCTCATGCAAAACTCCTATATAAAAGTAATTACTTACAAGTATGTATTCAGCCCAGGTTTCCGTCTTTCACTGTCTCTCCCTCTTTTCTCTCTCTTTCCCTCACATAAAAGAAAAGGAATATGTGAGGGCATTGAAGCCTGCATAATAATAAACATAATGCGTGAGCGAATGCGTGTGTGCTTGTTCTCTCTCTCACTCTTTTGGTGTTTGTAACCAGATGCATATTAGAGAGAGAGAGAGAAGACAGAGGAGCAACAATAAAAAGGGGTTCGAGACTGCGACAAAATACGTGTCTTTTGTCACCGGGGGTCGAAAATTCCCTCAGGATAGACATTTTTCTTCTTCCGATTCTCTCTCTCTCTCTCTCTCTCTCTCTCTCTCTCTTTGGGTTCTTACCCCTCTCTTACAAGGCTCTATAGGTCTGTCTTGGAGTAAATGGCTGTAGAAATAAAAAAAACCCACCTCACATTCCTTGTTTCCCCTCGAAGAGACAAGTGTCTGGTAAACCAGGGTCCGTGGTGTGTATTTAAGGACTTATATACATATGCACATGTATGCGTTTATATACGTACAATCATATAGCGTAAATATGTGCTAGGGCAATACCAATATTATATATCTATGGGGTTTCTCGGTGCAAGAGAGCTCATGACCTTACAACAGTATCAAACAAATAATAATCATAAGACAACTCCCATGGAGTTCTCCTCCTCTTTCCCAAATAATCGTTAAAAAATAGCTTGGGCTTAACTGAGTGAACCAAAGAGAGAGAGAGACAGAGAGAGACAGAGAGAGAGAGAGAGAGAAGGAAGAAAGAAAGGAGAGGATGAGCCAGAAAATAAAAAGAATTCCTCCCTTGTATACATACACAGAATTAATCATCAATCCTTCCTTCTTAACGGGAATGAGCTTACACAGTGGGACGGGGAGGGGATGTAAGCCAACAGAGTAATCTAGTAGAGAAAAACATGAAAGAAATGTAAAAGTAAAAATATTGGGAGAAAAGTACAGAAAAGAGAAGAAAATGATGAAAGAGACTGCGAGACAAGCAAGAAGAAAAGGTAGAAAAGCAGGCATAAAAAAAAGAAAAAGCTCCACAAAAAGGAGCAGAAAAAGAAGTAAAAAGCACCTGAAAAAGAGAGAAAAGCGCCAGAAAAAGGAGCAGAAAAAGAAGGAAAAAGCGCCAGAAAAAGAGGGAAAAAATCGCCACAAAAAGTAGGACAAGAGCCTAAATAAGAAAGAAAAAGGGAACCAGAAAAAGAAAGAAAGAGTCAGGCAAAAGGAAAAGCGCTTTAAAAAAAAGGAGAGAAAAGAGCAACAAAAATAATAAGAAATGTAGAATAAGGAATTTGTTTGAAATTAAAAAAGAAACGGAAGATTAAATAAATAAAAATGGAAGGAAAAGTGCACAAAGAGTGGAAAAAGAGAAAAAAAGAAGGATACGAGAGAGAAAAAAGGAAAACAGAGGAACGTCGAATGGGGAAAATGTTGAAGAAAATATCAAAAAGGCAAGGATAGAGGGAAGTAGAGAAAGATTTAGAGAAAAATAGATTGAGAGGAAAAACATGGAGAGAAATTGAGAAAAATTAAAAGAAACAACAGAGAGAAAAAGGGGAGGGAGAAAAATTGAGAGAAAAATTGGGACAAAAAAGACAGAAATTGAGAGAAAAAAGAGAGAAATTGAGAGAAAAAAGAGAGAAATTGAGAGAAAAAAGAGAGAGAAAAATTGGAAGAAGAAATTGAGAGAAAAAAGAGAGAGAAAAATTGGAAGAAGAAATAGAGAAATTGAGAGAAAAAAGCGAGAGAGAAATTGGGAGAAAAAATAGAGAAAAGAGAGAAATTTAGAGAAAAAAGAGAGAAATTGAGATAAAACCGAAGAAAAGATTGATAGAAAAAATGGAGAGAGATTGAGATAGAGAAAATGTTAAACAGGCCCAAGAGAGCCCCAGAAGAGCTGATGAGTAAAAAAGTTGGCTCTCCGATCTCTTGTTTACCCTACGGTCCCTCTCAAAATATTATTCTTCCGCTTGAGTTAACATTTATACACTCACTTCAGGGAAGATCTTCTTCAAACTTCTCATGTTTGAAGAAGTGAAATAAAAACATATTTTCCCTTCATCTTCTCGTCTCCAAAAACTTCATCCTCCCCGCGTGTCTTTCTCCCTCCCACAGATTTCTTCACTTTCTCTCTCTCTCTTTATTTAAAAGGAATTCTCTGGACCCGAAAATATCCCCATAAAATCTGACTCTGAACCTCCAAAAATAATTAAAATTGTTCTCCTCCACCTCAAGAATGAAATAGAATTTTATGGGAAGAAAATTGGATAAAAATATCTCCCTGAATTTTGATTTGAAATTGAATGAAAAATAATAAAAAAGGGAATTCATCTCTCCTTCTCAATTGTGGAATGATGATAATAATTATCAGATCAACCCATCTCCAAAGCACAGCAGCTTTTTTCCTTGGGTGCGATCCCTTTACTATAACAGTGGCACTTCTCCAGATAAAAATCATCTCCTATTCCACTTTTTTCTCTCTCTTTTTCCTTCTCACTCATTTGGAAATGGACACATTCACACAGGGGCAAAAGACCAAGAAAAAAACTGGACCTCGGTGCGTTCACGGAGCTTTCCCTTGAATTTTTTGGAGGAGGAATTTAAAACCTTGTATTACTGGAGTAGGATCAAGGGAGAAAAAACTTGCCCTTTTATCCATTTTTTTTGCTTCAAATTGACACTATAAAAGCTACTTGTCTCACTCCCTTTCAGCCTTATCCGGGAGAGGATCTTACAGAGAGGGAAATAAAAAGGGATCCAGTGACCATTTATCAAAGAGAGGATGCTGCTGGGAATACCTACGGAGAGGCAAATGAGAGAGAGACAGAGAGAGACAGGAGAGATTCTTCCCTTTGTAAATTTCATATTTGTTGTTATTATACACACAATAACAATTGCTCTCTTATTATTCTTGGGGCAAAGCCTTTGATGGATCATTTTTCCCTCTTTTTTCCTTTTTTCTCCTCACTTTCTCTCTATTCTTAATAATTCTTCTGTTTTTTGCTTTTATCTCTCCTTTTTCCGTTCTTTCTCTCCGGTTTTCCTTTTCTTTTTCTCTCCAGTTTTCCTTCTCTTCTTCATTCTCGTTTTCCTTTTCTTCTTCATTCTCGTTTTCCTTTTCTTGTTCTCTCCGGGTTTCCTTTTCTTCTTCACTCTCGTTTTGCTTTCTCTCTTTTTTCCTTTTCTCTTTCATTATCGTTTTTCTTTCGTTCTCTCTGTTTTCGTTTTCTTTTTCGCTCGGTCTTTCTCTTTATTTCTCTCTTTTTTCCTTTCTTTCTCGCTCTTTTTTCCTTTCCTTTTCTTCCTTTTTTCGCTCTCCTTTTCATGATTTTATCCTTTCTTTTCTTGCTTTCTTCCTCTCGTTTTCATAATTTTATCTTTTGAAGTCTTTTTTGCTTTCTTTTTCATGATTTTCTCATTGCTTTTCTTCCTTTTTTCTTTGCTTTTCATGATTTTCTCCTTTCTCTTCTTCCTTTTTTTTCTTTTTCATAGATTTATCTATTCAAGCCTTTTTTTCTTTCGTTTTTATAATTTTATATTTTCTTTTCTTCCTTTTTCCCTTTCTGTTTCATGATTTTCTCTTTTCTTTCCTCTCTCTCTGTTCCTCTTTAAACTCCTGTCCGATACCTCTCCTCTATAGATATATGCACATATCTCCCTTCTAAAGATGAGTGCATCTTCCATTTTTTTCTGAGAGATCTCCTCCTCCGCCAGCTCCCCCTCCCCTAATAATATCGAGTTACAAGAGAGATGAAATATCAGAGAGGGATGTCTTGTAGGAGTGGGATAAAGGGAGGAGGAGGAGAAAAAATGATATTATTATATGCTTGTATTACAAGACACATTTGCTCCCTCCATTGACACGTGAGGGTCATTCCTTCCTCGCCTTTTAGACGTTCTTTGTACATTTCCCTTTGTTTTTTTCCTGTTTTTTTTATGTCAGAAGAGAGAGAGTGATGGAATTTTTCCGGGTTTATATTTCATCTTCTGTGCTCGGATCATTTCCCTTTTTGCTCCCATTTTTTTAGGGTGGTATTATGTCATATTCAAAGTGCTTTGGCTATTCTTTGCCACAGTTATTCGTTGGATGTACATATGTACATACATATATGTATACAATGGCTATGCCCACAGCAATGTATTCTTCAAAAAAAAATATTTCGAACACTAAAAAAATTGGATTTTCAAAATAAACATAACATTCAAAGAATTTTAGCTACAGCTTCGATGTTTATCAGCCTATTTAAGTGCGGACAAACCATTTGGACGGCGTCAAAATTTAAAATTCATAAAGGCGCTCTCTTTTTTATTCAAAATAGAAAATGTCAATACAAAAATCTTGAAAGACAAAAAATAAATAAAAATGACCAAAGAAAACAGTCTTAATGACATCAATGTTTTTCCCCTAAAAAAAACCTTTGGAACAATGCATTAATTCCGAGACTTTAGGCCACTCCCTTTAGGAAACATTGAGCCAGCAAAAAACGGGGGGAAGGGACACTTCGAAAGATGAAGTGTAACTATATAAATGGAGAAAGACAAAAGGCCTATTTGCCACCATATAGTTCATTATTAGCATTTATATGAGCCATTGTTCTCTCTCTCCGGCTTTCTCTCTCTCATTTTATCTTCCTCTTGCTCTCCCTTCAAGTGGTTCTTTCCCCTCAATGATAAGGATCAGTGTCAATTTATTTCCTCCTTTTTTTATTACTCTCTTCTCTCTCTCTCTTTCTGTCTTTTCTGTTTTTTTTTGTCTTTACTTTTTCTCTCTCTCTCTTCACTAACCACAAGGAAGAGAAAAAACGGAACAAGAACACGTAAAGAACAGGATTTTGGCTCTTGTTGTCATTGTCATTCTTTGCTGACGGAAATAAAAATACAGATACTTATATTGACAAGCGTTCTGGAAATAAACAAACGGGTCAAAAAAAAGAAGACAGAAGAAGTGAAAAAAAATATAGAGAAGAAATATATAGAGAAAAGAAGAGAGAGAAAAATACTGAGAAGAGAAGAGAGAAAACAATATAGAGAGAGCGAAGAAAAATATAGAGAACAGAAGAGAGAGAAAAATATAGATAGAAAAAGAGAGAGAAAAGAAGAGAGAAGAAAAATATAGAGATAAGTAGAAGGGAAAAAACAGATAAAAAAAGAGAAAATATAGAGACAAGAAGAGAGAGAAAATATAGAGAAAAGAAGAAAGAAGAAAAATATAGATAGAAAAAGAGAAAAGAAGAGAGAAAATATATAGAGAAAAGTAGAGAGAAATAGGCATAAAAAGAGAGAAAGCAAGAGAGAAAGGAAAGAGAAAGAGAGAGGAAAAAGGGATAAAGAAAAAGTGAAATTTGGAAACATAGAACAAACGGGAAAAAAATAAAGGAGAAAGAGTCGAGAAAAAATAGAGAGACTGTAAGAGCGAGAGACAGCCTTTGACGACAAAGTGAGGAGAAGAACGACAATGAAGAATTCTATATTTAAAACCTCGAAAAAAAGCAAGAGAGAGCGAAAGAGAGAAGAAATTTTTTCTAGGCCCATTAATGCTTCCTATGCATAGAAATGACTTGTAAAGAGGAGGGAAATTTAAAACAAGACAAAAAAACTGGCTGGGTTAGAATCAACTTCACCCCATTAAGTCCTGACGACACGAAATGACTGGACAGTTGTTGGTGGTTCATTTTTTTCTCTATTTTCTCCAGCCAAAAAAGAACATGAAAAAGTAAAGGGAAAAAAATCTGTCCCATTAAATAGGAGAGAGAGAGAAATAGGAAAAAAAATATATTAAGTACATAAACACGACCTCAGTGTCAATGTTCGAGTTAATAGGGAGGAAAAAGAGGGGAAAAAAGGGTTATTATCCCCTCACATCGTCCGAAGGCGAGAAGATGACAAATATTTAAAGAGACAGTTACAACGTCAACTTTTCTTATGCCTTTTTCTTTTGTTTATTTTCTTGCATACGAAATCACTTTTTTTTTTCCTGGAGACATTTTCTTCACACTTGGATCTTGGCTGTGGTGCCTTTTTTTCTCATCATAAAAATGATGCGTTGTTTGTTTGGAGCTAAACTTAGATTTTTTGGGGACTGGAAAAAGAGAAAAAAAAGACGGGATGGACAAAAAAAATGTTTATTGTTCGTGTGTGTGTCGTTGTATAGAATATGTTTATGGACGGGATTTGTTCGGAGGACACGTCTTAGAACCGGCGGTGGGGTTTGCCTTATAAGGGATTTTTTCGTTTGGAGGGCTTTTTTCCTTCTTGTCGCCTTCGCAGTACCTCACATATTTTTCTCTTCTTGTGTGTTTTCCGAATTTTTGTTCAATTTTGAGGCCTTTTTCTCCCATTTTCCCAGCTTTTTACTTTGTTCTTTTGCCTGATTGATATTTTACTCCATGGAATTTTTACCCTAAAATCCGATATTTAAAGTTTAAAAAATACTGGATGGTTTTTTTCTTCAGAATCACAGCACAATGGTTTCCTTGGCTCCCCTCCACGTGCACGTCTCAGTCCCCTATAATTTCTCAAGAAAGTACAAAAAATGCCCAAAAAAATGTCCTAATGCCATTTGAAATGAGCATAATATTGCCCATGTACAATTTCTCTCCTTGCGCCTTCCCTTTTGAGAAGTCGGACGTGGACACGTGTGTAAAATCACGAGACTTTTATTACAGCCAAAGCCCCGTCCTGCTCTTGTCTCCGCACTAAATTGCACGCCTTCCTTCCGCGTCGAAATCCTGGGAGAGGAGAAAAAAACGGGGTTTTTATCGCCCCGTGCAAATGCACTTCTCCAGCCTGTCGACTTAAAAGAAAGAGAGAAAAAGAGAGAGAAAAAAGGAGAAACATTTGTGACACAAACGTCACCATTCCCTTCTCAGTCTCTCCCCTTCCGTCCTCCTTAATAGTGACGATAATAATAATAACGATCCCCCGAAACGACATGAAACTCCCGGAAGAAGAAGAATTCAAGTGCAGCCCGAAAGTGCCTGTCAAAACCCGGTAGGATTCCCAGCAACATCTGTGAGTGTGTGTGGCCGGGACGAGGAAAAGAGATTTTTCATCTTTCAGAACAAAAATATGTCTTGTACAATTTCTTTTTTTTCCCCTTTTTTTTGAACAAAAAAATTCAAGCTGTTTCACAAAAGACAATGTGTGCATTTTTGAAGTCGTTTTTGATCCGCTTGATATGCAGTTACAGAGCTTTTCTTGGAGGGGAAATGGATAGAAAGGGGAAACAGACGGCTTTGGGATGCTTCATCGTTTTTCCATTGTCAAGTGAAGACAAAGAAAAAAAGGGGAGAAAAGGGGGAAATGTAAGGCAAGCTGGAGAAACACAAGAAAAAAATTGCCGCCAAGGACTTCAAAAAACGGATTTTTAATTAAATTAACACATACAATTTTTAAGGGAATATAATTTGGAAAGGAAAATTTAATATCCCAATTTTTTCCAATTTTCCAATCCGAAAATTCTCGAAAATTTTGGAGGAAAAACTAGAAACTTTTTTGGGGGAATTCAAGGGGAAAGTTGAGTGAAAGCAAACTTTCTTCGGGGCTGGTAAAAGTCCATCGGAAGAGCCTAATGATATTTGCCATAAAAATTAATATTGAGCCTCCCTTCTCGATGAAAAAGTTGCTCCAAATGCCCCAAAAAAGTTCTTTAATGCCCCGTCCACGGGGTAAATGTACATGTAGAGAATCCGACCGCAACTGGGAGGGTCATCATCATTTAGCCCCCCCAAAAAAGCCCACCACACTGCACTTTTTGTGGCCGGAGGAATTGTCCAGAGAGAGAGAGGCCATTACGCAAAGGAGGCGGAAAAAAAGCATTTGGCACGTGCCAGAAACTTTCCCCCTTTTATGATCTTTCTCCTTGTCGTTTTTTTGTTTCTGATATATCCTTGACTTTGCGGGGGGAAATTGAACAAAAAATGAGGGAGACATTCTGACGCAAAATTTGATGGCAGACATTCCGGGAAAACGAGACAAAAAATTCTGGGGAAAACAAAAGAGGAAAATTGAGGGGGGAAATTGGAATTTTATGCAAACAAAGTGAAACAAATTTAGCAAAAAAAGGGACAAAAAGATGAAACCAGAAAAACATTTAATTAAATTAAACAAAAAAGGGAGATTTATTCCTGACAAAAAGAGGTAAAATAAATGTAAAAACAGATCCAAGTGGCGAGGATACAACAAGGAGAGATACAATCAGAAAAAAAACGGAAAAAGGAGAATGCTTAGGAAGAAAATACATAAACATTCTGGAAGAAAATAGAAATAAATTCGGGAAGAAAATAGAAAACAATTCCAGAAGAACATCGAGAAAAATTTCAGAAGAAAGTAGAGAGAAATTTAAAAAGAAAATAAAGAAAAATTCCGGAAGAAAATAGAAAAAATTGTCAGAAGAAAATAGAGTAAACTGTCAGAAGTAAATAGAGAAAAATTTAAAAGAACATAGAGGCAATTTCAGAAAATGCGGAGGGAGAATTTTAGAAAGAATAATTAGTGGAAAAATTACAAAAATTTGAAGAAAGCGATTTGAAAAGAAAATAGGAAAAAAATTCAGAAAAAAATAGACAAATTTCAGAAGAAAATAGAGAAAAATTCAGAAAATTCGGAAAGAGAAATTTAAAAAAAAAAGTAGAGAAAAATTCAGGGAAAAAGAGCAAAAGGATCAGACAAAAAGAGCACAAGCCCACGTAATCCAACAAGAGAAGGACCACAACGAAAAAGGAATTACCTGTAATTAAATCTAAACTTGTAAAACCCCCATAAAAAACGGACTAACAGAGAAACAAAAAGGAATAAATTTATCATTAATCTCAAGCCCGCTTCCTCCCCAAATCTGAAAGTCATTAATCATGAGGGTAAATATGTACTGAAAAGAAACAAAAAAAGAGAGCCCCATCTCTCCCTCTGCTCTTCTTCCCCCTTGCCAATTGAGACATAAAGCCAAAAGAAACAATAACAAGTACGAAAAATCCCAAGGGATATACACACACATAAATACTAAATGCCCACCAAAAAAGAGAGAAAAAAATTGAGAGAAACGGAACAGACACTATAAAAGAAAAAATTGCGACCTCCTCCCCTCTTGATTCCACCTCCTTGACTCTTCTCTCAATGTCCTCCTCCCCCTCCTCCTTTGGCATGGTGGAGGGAGAGGGGAAGAGAAGAGGCCGTAAAAAAAAAAGGCCGACAAGCACGACGACAGCAATTAATTTTCGAAAAATGCAAGCACATACTTCTTCTTTGACGTGACGTTCCATGGCAAGAGGGCAAAAAAATACATGAATTTCTACAGACACATGCAAGAGAGACGGCAATTACTTAACATTCGCTCATATTAAGTGACCCCAGCTGAGAGGAGAGAGACTGGGAGGGGCAAATCAGACTCAAAGAGAGAGAGAGAGAGAGAAAGAAAAATGATAAAACAACAGAGAAAAACTGAAAAAAAACTTGGAAAAAGGAGACGAAAGAGAAAGAACGAGAGAAGGAGAGAGATAAAAAGGAAAACGGTCAAGAAATGGAGAAGAGAAAATTTAGAGAGGAAAATGGTAAGGAACAGAGAAGAGAAATGAATCCGGGAGAAACAGGAAATCGAAGAGACAAGAAAGAGAGAGAAAAGAGAGAAAATGAGAGAAATAAAAGAGAGAAAATGAGAGAAGTAAGAGAGAAAATGAGAGAAATAAGAGAGAGAAAATGAAAGAAATAAGAGAGAGAAAATGAGAGAAATAAGAGAGAGAAAATGAGGGAAAAAGAGAAAAAGAAAGAAAGAAAAAAAGAGATAAAGAAAGGAAGAGAGAGAGAGAGAAAGAGAGAAAGAAAGGCACAATAAAATATCACATTTGAAATGCACAGCGCGGCAGAAAAAAATTATACAGAAATGTAAATATTCCACCGAAAAAAAAATCCCGCTACATTTCAAACATGAGAAAAAATTCAGTTGAACATGTATGTGAGTGCATATAATGTCCATTTACTCCCTAATGCACATAATTTCCCTTGTAATTTTCAATATATACACGCTCCTTGCCGAAAAAAGTTGACTCTCCATCAGAAATTTACCAAGTAAGTGCCATAGAGAGGAGGAAGACACACTTTATTCATGTTTCATGTGTATACTTTTTCGGGAGAGGAAAGGAAGAGAGACTGCGAGATAGAGACAAAGAGAGAGAGAATGAGAGAGAGAGAAAGAGACAGAAAGAGAAAAAGAGAGAGAAAGAGAGAGAAAGAGAGAGAGACGAGTACGTGTTGTCCAAGCTTTTAGTACACACAAGAGCGATGACTATCTCCAATGCACACACACTCACACATTGCATATACAAGCCATAAATGGAGCAAGTGGCATTACACCAAATAAATCAACTAAACTTGACTTATCTTTGCGTTGCAGTCAAGTCGTTTATCTTCCACTGCTTTGTACAGGATTTATATGCCAAAAGTACTTCTGAGAGAGATAGAAAAAGAGAGAGAGACAGACCGAGAGAAAGATAGCTAGTGTATTTTGAGAAAAGTCTCCGTACAAATGTTTTTGTACCAAAAATATGTAAGAGTTTGCAGCCATGCAATTGCTTTGTTTTTCAACATTTTGAGCCAGTGCTAAACCATTTATTCAATTAATAATTATTTCGATTTTTTTAAATTTATTATTACATCTTATTTTAAAATAAATACTTAAATATACTTAAATACTTGAATACTTAATAAATAAATACGACTACGACTTTTCACCGTCTCCCTTTATAGCTCTTATCCTTTGTATATTCTTTTAATTATCCTCCATATGTTCATAAGGAAATTTAAAAAAAAATACACACGGAAAAAAGTTATAAAAAAATGAAGAAATTCACAAGCAAAAAGCTCTGATTTAGAAATTTATTCCAATCGGGGCTAAATTAAAAAAATCTGCCGCCAAATATTTAAAACACACCCATTGATTCCACTCGTCTTCCACGTATTAACTGTCACCCAGGAAAAAAAATAATTGCGAAATCTCTCTCCCCCGCCAGAGAAATGAAGGGGCCAAAAAGTGCCTGGAGACCCAAAATTCCTTCATTTTAAAAGGAAACAATGACGAAGCTTGTGCAAATACAAGGGGAAACATAGAGAGGAAAAAATCATTGGTATATAAAATAGGTTTTTGAGAAAGAATAGAAAAAAATGGACGCATCCCACGTCTTATCCAAAATGGCCAGGAGTCATAATCAATGAGAAAAAAGTATGCTTTGACCATAACAAATAATACTACTTGATATTTTACATGGATTGCCCATGTCAATACATTTCACCCACCTTTCCTTTTTTGAGAATGTTACATGTGTTCGGAGAAGGGGAAAATCACACAATCATACGAGAAAAGGCACACACACAAAAATATGGCCGGTAGCAACAAACTGATGAATATTGCACTATTTCCTCATTACACAAGGAAGAGGACCGTTGGAGAGACTCGGAATTCTCTCTATCTCTCCTTTTTCTCGTCTCTCTCTCTCTCTCTTTGCCTTTTACATATTTTTTATATCCTTCCAGTTTATTAGCCTATAACGTTACATGTCAATTCCCAGGTTTAAGGCGTAAATAGACGAGGGGAAACTTGAACATGAGTTGTTTTGTTTGGTTACATGCAAAAAAAAAAATGGTGAGGGGCTTTGTATTATTCATATTTCCTTTCTTTTCTTTTGGGACTCAAGTTTTTTTGTGTATGACTTTTTGGTGGATTTATGAGACATTAAACTCATCGGAAAGCTATTCAATAATCTGCTGGGGATGGAGGGATGATTCGTAGGGGAGATAAAGATGCTTCCTTTTTGTTATCTTTTTCTTCTCCATTCACTCAGCACCAGAGGGAAAAGTGTCTTCATTTTCGATTGTACAAATTTCTTTTCCCTTTTTATTTTGTTATTGTCTTGCTCTTTCAATGTTTCTCTTTTTTTTAGCAGTTCTTGTCACGACTTTTCTTTTTTGACTTCGTTCCTTTTTTCCATTTTCCCTTCATTTTCTCTCTTTCCTTTTTTTCTATTTTTTCTGTTTTTCCTATATTTTCTCTCTTTCCTTTTTTTCTATTTTTTCTGTTTTTCCTATATTTTCTCTCTTTCCTTTTTTTCTATTTTTTCT
>JAQGBT010004800.1:0-15706 GCA_034698585.1 Disparrhopalites patrizii
CTCTCTCTCTCTCTCTCTCTCTCTCTCTCTCTCTCTCTCCGTAACCCTCTATACGTTCACTTTGTAGTAAGTGTTTTTTTTTACTTACGTGAGTGCAGCACCGTGATTACATAGTGTGTTGGGTATAACATACCCCTAATAATAATAAAACCTCCTTTAAGTGAGCGACATTCTGTTTATCAGGAGATACATAGGCAGTACACACGATCATCATCATCTTCATCACCACCACCATCATCATTATCCTCCTCGATGAAACTATATATACAGGGTTGAGAAGTACAAATAAGTAAAAAAAAAAAAAAAGTTGAAGAGCTGATTCTTCCCCGTCATCTCTTTACTACCTACTACTACTATTTACGATTACTACTACTCTTACAAGAACTTTTACTATTACTACTTACTACGACTAAATTCATGTTAAATGCCTTGTTGGTTAGTACCGCCTTGTTTGGCTTCGACTCTGTCTCTGTCTCTCTCTCTCAAGTACCTTCGAGTACAAAATGAGTGCATCAACTCATAGTTCTTCAGTAGTGAAGAAAAAAGGGGATGAGAGAGAGAGAGAGAGAGAGAGAGAGAGAGAGAGAGAGAGAGAGAGAGAGAGAGAGTATTTCCTCTCCAATTTACTTTACATACACAACAAAACAAGTGGGCAACAATGTCAAAACTCTTTCTCAGTGAGTGAGAGAGAGAGATTGAGCGAGAGGGAATGTGTGTACCATCACAACAACAGCAGCAAAAAAAAAAAATACACATGGAGAAGAGAGGAAAAAGCTTTACTTTCCACGCACCAAATTCTTCTCAACCTTGAGGAGAGCTTTAAACTATTATTTCCATGTCAATGCATTCTTCTTTCATCTTCTTCAAACTCTTCTTCTTCTTCTTCTCTCCTTTTACTCCCTACAGTTCAACTTGTTTTTTTCTTTCAAGGAGGCAGAGATGAGTAGTGGTTGATATATTCATCTCCCCCTGTATAGAGAGAGATAGAAGAGAGAGAGAAAAACTTGTATCATTTCCATAAATGTACTTTGATTTTCTCACCGTTTACACACACACACACGCATCCTCGTACAGGATGCGAAGGAGATGTATCTAAAGAGATAATGAGAGGGAGAGGTATGTTTGGGCAAAGAGGCTGAGAGAGTGGAAATAGATCGAAAAAATGAGAATGGGCGAAATGGGAAAATATGTTAAGTCCAAAGGGAGATTACAAGTGATACGAGTCATATAATGGGAAATACGAGAAAATTTACAGAAAAACAACAATTAGAAGATTGATGACGACAACAGGGGAAGAGAGAGCATTGGGAAGAGTGGAAATTGTGGGGAGAGAAAAGGAAGGATCTAAAAAGGTTACAAATAATAAGATAGAAAACAAAAACCAAGCAAAAATTGTGGAAAGAAGCCCAATGTCCAATTAAAAAGGAGAAGAAAACAGAAGTGCGGAAATAATTAGGACGTTGTGAGTGGGAAAGTAAATATGCATTTAAAAGAAGGAGGGAGATATAAAGAAAACCGGATGCGGGGAAATGCCGGTCACAAAAAAGGTGAGAAATGGGGAAAGTAGAAAAAAGAGATCGGGAGAAAGCGAAAGCAAGTGAAGATGGGAAAAAGGATAGAAATATAAATAAATGAGAGAGGGCAAAACGAACAAACCATAAATAAAGGATAGAAGGAACACAAGAAAACTATAAGTAAAGGAGACGAGAAGGGAGAAGAAAGCTGTGAATAAAGGAGACAACAAAAAAGTAGAAACATGGACATCAAGGAGAAAAAAGGAGACAAACATGAATAAAAGAGACAGAAAACTAAGAAAAAACAAAACTAAAAAGCAAGGAGAGACAAAAAATCAGAAAACAATATAATTAGATAGAACATTTTGTAAATAAAGGAAACGGGAAAAAAGAAAAACCAAAGTAGCTGGACAAAGGAGAAAAACGTATGTAAATAGTAAATAAAGGAAACTGGAAAAAGAAGAAAAGCGTAAGTTTATAATTATAAATAAATCAGATTTGAACAAGGAGGAAAACTCAAATAAGTTGGAAAAAGGAGAAAAACAAAATTAAAGAAAACTGGGGAAAAGAAAAAAGCATAAATTAAGAGAGACGGGAAATACGAGCAAACATAAATAAAAGAGAGGAAAAAAATTTAAATCTAGCGAAAACAGGAAAAAATGTGGAAGATAAGAAAACCGAAAAACGCAGAAAACTACAAAATAAAGAGAAAAACGGGAGAAATCAAGGGAAAATATACATAATGCAATTGTGATTAGGAAGAAGGGATAAATAAACGGTGAAGATTAAGGAGAAAACTACAAGAAAAAGACGTTAATAATTGCAAAGAGAAAATTCAAGGATAAAAAGAGGCAGGAACCATACAGACCGAGGTGAAAACAAGTGCGAGAAACATGTAAAAGTATATAGATATAGTATAGGATTATGAAAGAGCGACACAAAGAGAGAAAGAGAGAGAGATGGACAAAATGAGAGAGAGAGAGAGAGAGAGAGAGAGAGAGAGAGAGAGAAAAGTCAAACTGACAAAAACACCAGTGCGAAGATGAGAAATGCTTCTTTTACACGCTACCCACCATCTATTAATACAAATATAACAAAAATATTACTTATTCGCCAAATTTCCCTGAGCCTACACACGTTTCAGAGCGAGAGAGAGAGAGAGAGAGAGAGAGAGAGAGAAGGGGAGAGTGAAATACATGTAGTATTTAATTACTGCCATGAGTCATCAAAAGTACATATATTTGCTTTTATACCAAAGTAATTAAATCATACCCATTTTTGCGCAACCCCGCATCACCACCAAACCAACAACATCCAATGCTGGGCTAAGTACGAAAATATATGGACACATCGTAGGCTAATACCACCACGCTCCTTCCTATACATATTCGCTATATAAATTATACATAAAAACATATACAGTAAAAAAGTATGTACACATATTTTTAATACTGATAATACGACACTACAAAGGTAAAACCTTCCTTTTTATTCCCTTCTGTGTGGGTTCTGCTTTTTTTTCTAAATTATCATCTTCATTCATTTATATTAGTATTTAATTCTAACAACTTTTGTTGGGTGGATGCGCAAAAAGAGACGTAGTATGTCAAGAGAGAAAGAGAGGGAGAGAGAGAATCAGAGGCAGAGGAAGAGACAGAGACAGAGACAATTTATTAGACAAAAAGTGAAAAAAGAGAAATCACCAAGAGAAAAGTAAAAAGGGAAAGGCGGAGGAGAGTCGGAGAAAGAAATAGAGAGAGAAATAGAGATTAGAGAAAGAGAGAGAGAGAGAGAGAGAGAGAAGGTGGAGACAGAGAAAGAAGGAAATCCAGACATGATAAAATAGTGGGAGGAAAGGAAGGAGAACAATAACATAATAATAATGTTCTTGGTGATGAGATGGATGGGAAAAGTAGGAAAGAGCTGGAAATTATCATTATCATTATTATTATTAGTGAAACATGAGACGTTGAAGCCAACTCTTCTTCTCTTATTACACCACATTTAACATGTGCATATAACTATGCACGTACCTATACACATATAGCTGTATATCCACACCAAAATAATATTTTAATGGTGTAATACTTCCCCGAAAAAGTCCGAGTGTTCACGTACAAGATTGACGTTTTGACGTGTGTGTTTTTTTTATTAGTGTATGTGCTGTTCCTGGTCTCTCTCCTCTTTCTTTCTTCCTTTCATCCTCTCTCGCTCTCTCTATTTACCTCTATTTTTCTCTGCCATTCTTCGTCTCTATTTTTCTCGCTCTTTCTCTCTCATTCTTTATCTCTATTTTTCTTCCTCTTTCTCTCTCAGTGCTCTTCTCTATTGTTCTCCGTCTTTCTCCCATTTTCTTCTTTATTTTTTTCTCTCTTTCTCCCATTTTCTCCCTTTTTCTCTCTCTTTCTCTGTAATTCTTTTGTATTTTTCTGTCATGTTCTTTCTCAGTAATTCATCTCTATTGTTTTCTGTCTCATTCTTTCCCGTATGCTGTTGTTCTCTCGTTCCCACTCTCTTTCTCTATACTGCTCTCCCTTGCTCTCCCTCTCTTTGTCTCGATATTTTCCTTATTCAGTCGACTCCCTCTATAACAGTCCCCTGTATAACAGTACTCTCGCTATAACAGCAGCAGAAAATGCTCCCCTCAGAAACTTTCTCCATTTGTTAACATAGAAATGTCTGTTCTCTATTACAGTTTTTCGCTATAACAAGCGAAATTTGATGCTTTATAGGGTGCTGTTATAGCGAGAGTCTTTCTTTCTTTCTTTTTCTATATTTATCTATTTCCTTCTTTCTTCCGTCTATCCGTCTTTCTCGCTCTCACTCTTTCTCTTTTCCTCCTTTCTCCTACTCGTTATCTCTTTTTTATTTTATTATCTGGCTCTCCTCTTCTCTCTTTCTTTCTCTCGTCTTCTCTATTGCTGTCTCTCGTTTTTTCTGGCACTCTCCTTCTCTTTCTTTTGTTCTCTCAAGTCTTGTCTTTCTTTTTCTCTCTCCTTCTTTTTCTCCTTCTCTTTCTCTCCCTCTTTCTTTCTCTTCTTCTCATTCTTTCTCGGTTTCTATTTCTCTCGATCTCCTTAATTCTTTTACTGGTTGTCCCTATTTCTTTCTTCTTCTCTATATTACTCTTTGCCCATCTCTCTCCCTACTTTTTGACTCACTAACGCCGTCTAGCTCTCCATTTCATAGCCATACGCCACCCATGAATTCAAATGAGTGAGACTACACATTTTTCTGGTGCATTATAAGCTAAATTTTATTCCGATGAAGACTATATGGGTTTTATATATCCCTTTTCTAGAAAGTATTTTGTCGCAGCGGAAAATTATATTATGGTCAGATTCAAAAAAAAAATAAAGGGATTTGACGAACAAACGGTTTAACATGTCAACTATATGTATGTACATATCCTATCCGAATTTATGCTATTCGACTTTTTTTCTAGTATACATGTGCTACATATTAAGAATTCATTTCTTTATAGATGTGCTCCTCTTCCCTTTCCTTCCTTTAATCCCTGCTCTGGCTCTTTTCTATACGGCGGAAAAATATGTGATAAATGTGATATTTACCAGGAGACGAGAGAGAGAGGGACATAAAGAAATTATGCAAAAACATCCGCTGTCATCGTACATCCCAATTTGCACAGTACCACACATGGATGTACGTCCCAACGCAGCATGGCTTTAGATCATAAACCAAAAAATCCTTCATGATACTGCAAAAAGAAGATGGTGGAATAAAACAAAAAAAAGGAGAGAGGGCAAAAAAAAATTCATTTTGTCGACATAATAAAATAAAGGAGAAGAATGATAATTCCATTTTGCATAATATTTTTGTCTGGTGATATAATATGCGACCCAGAAAATGAATGGGAGGACAAAGAGGGCTTTGAAGTATTCCCATGTAATTGTAAACCATGTGTCTGGTGCTTTTCCATGGTTTTCTGTCCAAATGGAATGTTAATATAATTTTACATGTGAATATTAAATGATATTCTCAAGTCTCTTAAGACATGACCGTCCTCATGACTTTAGTTGAATTCCCAATGCATACAAAATGGTAGGGAATAAAATAGTAAAAAAAAAAAAATTTGCGACGTAAAACACTGCACAAAATATTAAATATTTCTCACGTGAAATTCTAGGGGAATTAAATAATAAATAAAAAATCCGTGTATAAAATGCTAATGATTCCTTTCGTAAAACAAAATACAACACACATCTTGCGTTTTGAAAATGCGCTGAAAATATGGCTGATATTTTAGGAATCATTTCAACGCCACCTCGAATTCATTTATTTTGTCAAAACGCAAATGCCTACATGTTATTGACGATTTTAAATGCGTATTTTATACTATTTTGATGGATTAAATCATTAGAAGTCGAACAGTTGAAACAAAAATTTGCACGGCGAAAAAAGCGCCGTTTCCTTCTAAAAAAACTTATCGTCCAAAAATTTTGTCATTCATTTACTTTTCCTCAAAATCCCTTTCATACCGTTTTATTTATTATTAAAAAAAAGACTCGTTTAAAACCTCCTTTCCACCTCCCTTTGTGTCCCATCTTGGAGGACAATAAACTGGAATAATTGAGTGGAAAGAGGTGAATGAGAACATAGAAAGGGACATTATGTGATTTTCACGGAGTGAAAAATAAAAAAAATAAAATAAAAAGAGCGAGAGAAAAATGCATTCTCTCCTCTTGTTGTACATCGTATAATGGTGTTGGTGTGGTAATTTCCCTTGTATAGTTTCCCTACAGAAAAGTGTGATGTGTGTGTTATTTTTTTGGGGAGGGGGATAGAAATATATAGAGAAAAGGATATATCCTAAAAAAAAACCGGAGCTATAGCACCTGATGAAAACACTTTTTTTCATTCTTCACAGCATCTGATAAGGACAGAGTGTGACGTGAGGAGAAGAAAAGATAGAGATGGAGACGACCAAAGTAGAGAAAAGAGTGCATGATGTTATTTTAGAAGGAGAAAAAAAACGTACTTACCTATACTCACGCTTACATTGGCAAAGGTAAAGGATGCAGAATCAAAGTGAAGAGATGCAAAAAAAATTTTACACTGCAAAGTAAGTCAGATTTGCGAAAAGAGAAGAGGAGAAAAAAATATATGACAAAAAAAAATCCTCACATAATGAGAGTGAATGTACTGGGGATTTTTCAATGTATACATACGTATATATATGTACATAATGTATGTATGTATGTATTATGTTATCGCATTGTAGCATTTTTCACCACCTCATTCAAAGAGTCCAACATCCATGTTATTGTGAACAAAGAGAAAAGAAGTTTACCATGGACAACAATGGGAGGGAGATGTGTAAGAAAGAGGTACTAATACAAGACTGGAGAGAAAGAGACGTGAGAGTGAGCGAAGGAGAAGAAAAGAGACACGGATAGGAACAAGAGATCAAAGGAAGCATAGGGGGACAGGTTCGAAAAAGATGTAAAGACAAGGAGATAAAGAGATAGACTCAAAAATGAGACAACGACAAGGAGAGAGAGAGACAGACACAAAAAAGGGATACAGAAAATACGAGAGACAAACGCGATATTGCTGAATGTACGGCGAGATACATATGTACAAAGCGAGAAAGAGCTAAAGAGAAGGGGAAAGACAATTACGAAGAAAGAGATAAAGAAAGCTTCGAAATATCACAAAAAATAGACAGATGAGTACACAGAATTGAAGGGAAGATACAAAAACAGAGAGAGATTAGAGAAAGCAGGATATACTACGTCAAAACAGATAAAGAAAAAAATTTCGAGACAGGAGTAAACAAACAAAAAGAGAAGGAGACATTTGAGAGACAGATACAAACAAACAAAACGTTAAGGAGAAGGAGATAAACAGATTCAAAAATAAGGACTATATCAGCAAGATATTGACAAATTTGGCAGTCAAGAATACAAAAGAGGGACAATTATATAAACAAAACTGCGAGACATATATAAAAGGAGGTAGGTAAAGAGCCGACGAAGAGCATATTAAGAGAGATAGATAGAGCGAGATAGAGATAGCAAGAGAGATAAGGAGAGATATAGAACGGGTAAAGCAGATATAACGGCAGTGAAAGATGGAAAAAGAGGGAGATAAGGAGAAATAGAGAACGAGCAAAGTAGATAAAGGCAGTGACACATGAAAAGAGAGAGAGATGCAAAAATGAATCAGAATGCAGAAGCACAGGAAGAGGACCAGAGAGAAAGAAGGGAAAGGAGAGAAAGAAAAAATAAGGAGAGAAACAAATAAAAGGGCGAGAAAAAATATGTTCGAGAAACACACAAACTGAGAAATAAAGAAGGGAGACAAATGGAGAGACAGAACACAAGGGCCAGAAAGAAAAGAAGAAAAAGTAGAAATAAGGGAAGGAAAAAGGAGAAGAAATAAAGGACAAAAATATAGTGGGAAGGAGAGGGAAAAGCGAGATAGAAAATATTTGAAAGAGAAATTTGAAGAAAACTTGGGAAAGAGAAAGAAATTGAAAGAAACTGAGAGAAAGAAATTGTGAGAAACTGAGAGAAAGAAATTGCGAAAAACTGAGAGAAAGAAATTGTGAGAAACTGAGAGAAATAAATTGCAAGAAACTGAGGGAAATAGAAAGACCTGGAGAGAAAATGAGTGAAAGAGAGAGGGACAAGGATAAAAGAATTAAGAGAGAGTGTAACAGAGAGAAAGACGAGACGAGATGAAGAAAGGGAGATAGGACGTATTTGAACCCAAGTGGAAAAATAGTGCAATGAAACTAGAAGAGATAGAGAGATTCTCCCTCACTATTTTTTTTTTACAACCAAATAAAAGAGTGTACTGTACGAGCACTTAGGCGAGAAGAAGGGGTGAGAAAATGTTCAACGTTAATTCAATTGGGATACATATGTACACTCATGTCCACATATACACACATCTCTCCATCCATTTTTTTAAACTCTCTCTAAACCACCACACATCCTTTTAAAAGTGCAAAAAAAAAATTGCAATGGAGTTTTTGTTATTAGTACACTCTCATGTAAAGTCAAAAGACTCTTATATAAGCCAAACAATTTACTCTCTCTCTCCTCAGCCTTTTAAATTCTTATGTATGCAAGTGTAAATAAATATAGATACATATATAGCTACACTGCCTTGACTATATAGGAATTTTTGCACATGGCAAAAATATAGTCAATAAACCCTTGGCGTATAGTAGTACCAAGCAAAATAAATCCAGGGTTGCCGGGTGTTTTTGAAAACTTTCCTTTCTTTCTTTCTTTTTTTTTTATTCACACAACTTATCCCATATGATTTCTATGTACTCAGAGATAACCTCTATGGGAGAAGAAAAGACGAAGGGGAGAGAGGAAAAAATTTGCAAGATCATACAGTATAGAAAAAGGGGTAAAGAGAGGGATTGAGAGAGACGGACAGAATTGTGTTTTTCCCCCTTTAACAGCATCACATTTACAAGCTCCATGAATTTTCTAGGTATAAAGCTATATAATGCTACTTTTTGCCCATACAAAAGGATGACTGACTCAAAAGGTGGCTTTTTGGGCATTTGTATGGGATTTTTATGAGAGGGAAAAAAAAATATTGCAAAAAATAAAGGAAAAAAATGTGCAGAGCCTACTCCCATCCTTCTCACTGTATGTTTTAGGCTGTCAATTGTTCAGGATTCACCTTCCTACGGCATCAGTGCGTGAATCTGGCATATGGTATATATATATAATTTTTGGACAAATGTATATCTTATATATCTGTACAACTGGCAAATTTTCCTCTCTCTCCCTCTCTTCTCTCTCTCACTCTTTATCCTAAAGGAGGAACTATGCAAAATGTTTGGTGCGAAAATTGCAAAGAGAGATAGGGAAAAAAATGGTTTTTTCCCCTTTGCTTACTACATAGCTTTCCCATCGCACTTTTTGATTGCAATCTTATATCCATTTTGGCGTCCCTCGCCTTGGTTTTTATTGTTTGGGATTTGAATTAAGTGCGTTTCTATGTACTTTCTCTGCTGGGGAAATTGTGCGTGCTCAACCTTTACTTGTGTGTACAAAAAAAAATTGTATACCATGTACAGGTGTGCTTTCCTATATGAAATACAAATGAGAGGAAATGGGGAAATGTTGTGAGAAATATTACATAATTAATTCTCTTTTATGGAGAAAAAATATTGTATTTATTTCCTTTTGATTTTACAAATATTGTAATTTTTGAAATATTTTTTCCCGTTCCGCACTCTTTCATCTGGAGGTTTAATGATTTAAAAATTAGATGTGGTAGAGTTGAAAATGGAATTGTTTTTTTTTCTGGCAGGGAAAAATATTGGAATAATTAAAATCGTAATTAGTGTCTATCGTACTTCGCAGTTTTTATAGAGTGATTTAAAATATACATATTTTGTAATTACGATACACTTATATTTAATTGGCAAAACTAATGGCGATTTGAGATTTCATGTTTATTACTGTTTATATAAGATGACACAAGCCAAAATAGACAGTACAAGAAAGATCAATCTAATTTTGTAAACTGATAATGCTTCTCATCTCTCTATAAAATATTATTATTCATTCTATTATAGTACTAATTGATTTTTTTTAACTTGGAATATTGACTGTATGCGATTAATAAATTATTTGTTTGGAAAACGGAATTCGTGCTTTATTAGGAATTATTAGATTAATTACAGTAATACATATATTGAAATTTTTAACTACAAATATTCCTGTAGATTAGTAAATTATTTGGTTTTAAAACGAAGTTTATAACATAGTTTACTAGGAAAATAAATTATATTAGGTTAATCACGATTTTAGTACATTTTGAATGTTTTTCAACCCCGAAAAAACTTCTTGTACCATTAGTAAATTATTTAGTTTGAAAATTGCATTTGTGTCTTATTTTTTAGGAGGAAAAACTATTATATTAATTGCAATTAACGTTAATATGAAGAAGAAATTAGGGTAATTTCACACTTCTTTTAAGACAATTTATTCTAGGCAACATTTGCGTCAGGCAACTAATTCGTTATGAAGACCTTGTAGATAAAAATAGTGTGAAATCCGTATTAGCGTATTTTGAATGTTATTATTTTACGTATTAATTAAAATAAACTAATTGTAATTAATAACGCCAAAATTACTTCTATGTGAATTTATTAATTAAGAAAGTTCCTGTGAAATTTGCAAGCTCTTTGATTTAGAAACGAAATTTAAATTTTCGCTTATATGAAGAAATAAATACTGTATTAATTTTAATGAAATTTTATTTTACTTTTATTTTAACTAAGAACATCCCTAAAGCGATTAAAAAATTACTTATTTACTTTGAAAATGTATAGAAACATGATTTGCAGATACCAAACACAATGTATACATATGTACATACGTCCATTCATTCTTTGGGGCAATGGAGGACAGGAAATATGGCGGCGGGAAATTGCGTTTGGGGCTCTAACGGACGTTAAATGGCTTAAAATGGACTTGTTTGTGATTTTGACAGGTCAAAAAAATTATAGGAATTTTTTAGAAAAAATATTCATGACCTTGGAGAAAAATTTCGGGGTGATACGGACTGTCAAAGGGATTCGCGAATTTTTTTCTGCCATATTTGCTTCCTCGACGTGCCTACGCACATTCGTTTCATTTCCCCCCTTTTCCACCACTGTCCCCGGCCAAGAATTATTTCTTGTAGTGGTTTTCAACGGGGAAGTTATTAGTGGATTTTTTAGTATTGCAAATTTGGTATGAGGAAAAATTATTTTTTCTATACGAAATATTTTGTAAAATAAATATCATTCAATTTCTTTTTTTTGTAAAAAAAATCCGGATTTTTAAAAATTCTAATATTTCATGTTAATGCAATAAACCACAGATTGCTGTGTGACCACCCAATTATGGGATAAGTAGAAAAATAGATTTCCTGTTTGGCTTCATACACACTTTTATTATGACCTTTTTAATTATTTTTATGAACCAACCCTTTTTAAATAGGACTGTCAATAAAATAATTTATTATTTATAATTACCACGCAACAATTACTTTTTAATTACTCCATCCGATTTACTACCATTTTATTAGGATTATTAACTCAATTTTTCCTTTGAGAATGTATCAGAAAGCACACATGGCTTCCACAGGTCAAATTGGGTTGAGTATGACCATTCAAAATACAAAGGACTTGTTCATAAGAATATTAAATATTCTTTTCATTTAATTAAATTAAAATTAAATGAATATTAAATAAGAAAATACAAGGTTTACACAATTTCATATTTAATCCACATTTATTCCAAATTTATTTCTCCTTCCCTTTTAAATTTGTTCATTGGTAAATCCTTCCCTGGCTCAAATTCGCCACAAATTAAATATTCCAATAACTTATGTGCATTATGTTGTACTAAAATGGTGTAGGTTACTTTTTAAAAATCTTTAACGGACTTTCTAAATTTATTTATCTTTTCGAATATATCTTTAAAAAGGTTTTTATCCTTTTTTCATGTTTATAAACCTTAAATTTTAGAATTCTCTGTTAGTAAACCGTATCCTTGAAATTATTCCAAAAGGTTTTTTGAGTGTATGAAAATTCTCGCAAATAATAAATTCTACTTATTTCAAACGCAGTTTAAAAAAAATTAATTAATTTTAATATTTTTTGATATTATGCATACATAATATAACGTACACGTTTTGTTCAAAATTAAGAAATTTGTATATTTTTTGATATTATGTACATTTTGTTCAAAATTAATAAATTTGTATATTTTTTGATATTATGTACGTTTGGTTCAAAATTAATAAATTTGTATATTTTTGATATTATTTTTTCCTTAAAATTATTAAATTTTTGTATTTTTTGATATTGTTTTTTTTTAAATTATTTAATTTCTAATATATGCTCTAATTATTTTTTCTTCCACCATTTAATTTTTCCGCTTTCAAAATACATTGAAGCATGAACCAGTTTGTTTCCATTTTCCTATGCATTTTTTCCTGGGTGAGCTTCGTCCAGTTTAACCCGGAGCTATTCAAGCGTATTTATAAGCATAGTATTTACCCGATTTGTTTGCTTTTTTCCCCTTTGTAGACAAATGATTACATCAGGTATAAGTACATTAGGCAAGGAAAATTCATTTTCCGCATACGTTCGATCCACACACACCTTTTTCCGGCGTCTTTCCCCTAAATTCAACCCTCCACCAAAATGTACAGTGGCTTTATTTCACCATTATGCACATAAATAAATCCCTCCAAAAAATATCTGTTTATTCTCACAAGTTATACATGTACAGATCTCTTGCCTTCCCGCTTCTGGAAGGAACACGTGTGGTGTTTGGTGAAATAAAATAATGGAAAAAAAAGTTTTTATACGGGAAAAGAACAGGAAAGGGACGGGAATTAGCTTAGCTTTCACCCCATAATTATCCCCCGCGTGTAATGAACTGTGGGAGGGATTACATTTGTTATATATGCTCCCATGCACACACGGCAGTCCGTCTTTATTTATTTATTTTTTCAACAAATTATCGCCGCTCTACATGGACGCAGGAGGGATGAAGGAAATATACCATGTTATTATTTCCAGTCAATCCATATTAAATTGTGTATTTCCCCTCCCAGGAGAACCCAATAATTTGCTGGGTTTTCACATTTCCGGGTGACAGGAAATTGCTCAAAATACCGGGGAAATGAGAAGGGATCAGGGAAGGAACGAGGGAGAGAGTGAGAGAGGAAGATGTCATAAACAGAAAGAGACATAGCATGGAGATGTCACAAGGGGAGAGCTATCACTCCAGAGATGTAGGGAGCGAATTAAAAGGGTATTAAGAGAGATAGAGAGAGACATTCGTAGAAAAAATGAGAGTAAAAGAGACAGTAGATATATACAATCGCAGAATGAAGAAGAAATTGTCAGAGAAAAGTAGAGAGAAATAGACGATAAATTCGAAGAAACTGAAAAAGACGGAAAGAAAGAGACAGAGAAAATGAAAGCGACGGGTATAGAAAACAAATAGGAGAAATTTCGAGAAAAAGGAGAAAGAGAAAGAAGAAGGCGAAAGATGGAATTATGAGAGAGACAAAATCAGAGGGGAGTCGGAACAACACGGCAGAAAGAAATAGAAAAAGTCCGAAAGGTAATTCCGGAAATTATAAAAAGTAGATCCTGAACCTTCAGAAAAAATGTGAGAGAACTAGCTACAAATAGAAATTTCGCGAGAAAGAAAAAAAATTGTTTTGGAGAACTTCACATGGAGAAATGAATTGGAAGAAATTCGGAGAAAGAGAGAAGTCATAGAGCAAGAAATGCGGAAAGACCGAAACACATTTGTGAAAGAAATTTAAAAAAAATAGAATCAAGTTTTTGAAGAATTTAAAAAAAGAGAAACGTTTTTGAGAGAAATTGAAAAAAAGAAAAAAAGTTTTTGAGAAAAACTTAAAAAAAGAGAAAAGTTTTTGCGAGAAATTTAAAAAAAATTGAAAAGTTTTTGAGAGAAATGCATACGGACAGAGGTGGAAAAGAGAGAGGAATTCAGAGAAAATAAAAAGCACAGAAATTCAGGGAAAATAAGACAAAAAACTGGAAATGCAGAGAGAAAACACCAGCAAAGAGATAGAAATTCAGAGCGAAAAAAGGACAGGAAAGAAAAATGCAGAGCGAAACTCAAAGGAAGATAAAAAAAAACGTGATAACCTCAAGAGAACGTTATAGAGAAATAAGTGAAGCCAAGAGAAAACAGTAAGCAAAACAACAGACAGGGAGAGAAAACATAGAGAGACAAATTAATGCAGGAAACAGAGATAACGAGAGACGGACGATGGACATGTCCAGCGTTTAACTTATCATCAAAATCAGACCATAGCATGTGTACAATAATCAACCAAAAGAATGAATGGTATTCCTTTTTCCGGTTCAACCAAACAAAAATAAAAAACAAAATGCCGGGAGAAGGAGAAAAATACCAGGGACTATATGAGAGGATTGATGGGTTGTCGCAGTATTAGTAGTAATTTTTTTTTTTACTTTCTTCTTCTGCAGCAATATGACTTTTTCCTAGATGGTCCTTTGCTCACTCCAAAAAGGAAAAGGAAGGAGAATGAGAGAAAAAGAGTTTCCCGATGATGATAAGTGGAAGGAGTGAGTGAGTAGTCGTGGTAGTAGTAGTAGTAAAAAAAAGCATAGTTGTCATAGTAGTCAGTCGTAGTAGGGGCTCGTAGTAAAGGAGTAAAATAGTAAAATCGATATTTAGTTTCAAGTACGCATATGTTCACGATATAAACAGAAGGGTGGAGGTTCCGTTGGCTGGAAGAGCCAGTACACATCAAGATTATGAGAGAGAGAGAGAGAGAGAGAGAGAGAGAGAGAGAAGCCGAAAGGAAAAAATTGCGCCGCCTCCATTTTTACTGTATTACATACACACACAAGTATGGAAGGGGTTGATCCGTCGTCGTAGCCCACGAAAGATACGTACAAGGGAAGAATAACATCTTCAACCCCTCTGAAAATGGTAGGCAAGTACGGAAAGGATGGTCCACAATTGTGGTCCCCTTCCTTACCTAGGTAAACTTGGGATTGGGGGCGAAATGGGGAAATTTAGGGAACCAGTTACAGTATAATAAACATCGTATAAGTATGTAATTTGCAAATTTTCCGAAATTTAAATACGAATGTAAAGCATGCTATAGTGTCACTAGAAGATATTATATATGTTATGAGTACAAATTTTTCAAATTCTAGCTTTAATAATTTTTAATTCAAATTTTTTAATATATAATTTTTGTACGGTTTTTAATTGAAACGTTTGAGTAGGTATTTGAATAGACGTACATACATATATAGACGTTTGAATAGACATATTTAGGACGTTACTTAATTCATGCTTTTGAATATACATTTTTAATACATTTTCGATTCAAACTTTGAAATGTACATTTTTTATTTCTATCTTTTGAATGCATATTTTTTTAGAGATATTTTTGTAATTCCAACTTCTGGATAAATTTTTTGAATACCCATGTTTTAGTACAAATTTTTGAATAGTTATATTTTTGTGCAAATTTTTAAATACACATGTTTTAGTACAAATTTTTCAATAGATTTATGGCGCAAATTTTTAAATACAAATGTTTTAGTACAAATTTTTCAATAGATTTATGGTGCAAATTTTTAAATACACATGTTTTAGTACAAATTTTTCAAT
>JAQGBT010004801.1:0-15700 GCA_034698585.1 Disparrhopalites patrizii
GAAGTCAGGTGCGGGAAAGGGAACATGGAGACATTCGTCGCATTTGCCGGCTGCTTTAGCCACAGGTGGATATTCTCCAGGAGCTCCTGCAATTGCTTGAAGCGGTCGTTCTGAAATTTTTTAAAGAAAATTCGCAATTAAATCAACCATTCATAATATCATAATTATATTTCATAATTACATTTCACAAAAAAAAAAACCCTCCTACTTTCCTCCTTACATTTGCTGTACATGGGAAATTTTCTGTTAATAATGGCAATAATCAACGAAATACACACTTATTGCACATGATTACTTTTAGTTAAACATTTATTATTTTAAAGTTTAACAGACGGCTCGGAAACAAATCAATTAATAATTTAAATATAATAGAAGGATGAAAGATTGCATTATTAATCGAACGTTGTTTAATTAACGAAAAGTCAAAACAAGTAACTTGTCCTTTTAAGCAATCATTTACATTCAGTGATTTTCAAAAGCTTACTGAACTTTAATTAGATTCAACAGAACGAAAATGGTCCTTGGAGCGGGATTAAATATTAAAGTATCTTATGTATTTAATTAAATCTCGTTTCCCGAATTCCGAATTTTTCTAATTCAAATTACGTTCGGAATTCCATTTAAAATTCATACTAAAAGGCTAAACTCATTCGTTCTCTGGTTCTAATAAATGAATAGCAAGACCGGCCGTTCTACAATTTCCCCAAATTCACAATTAGCAAATTGCACTTTCCTGACATAATTGCGCTTTCGCTATATAATTACAAGTGAAAAGTCAATCTGAAAGTTGGCTACTGGCAAACATTTTTCTCATAAAAATATTTTGCCTGAACAATGCCCATGAAACAGTTTCAAAATGGTCCTTCGAGCAGGATTAAATAATAAATTATTAAATTTATTATAAGTTAAATTATTTGCCACAATTTCAGTATTTTTCTAATTCAAAATTACACTCCAAATTCAAATCACACTAAAAAATTCAATCCAATATTAACCGATTCTAACAAATAAATTACATTAGACCGTTCCAGTCTTGCCGTTCTAGAATTTTCCAAAATTCGCAATTCAATTACGCGTTCTTTGTAAAAATGAACTTTACTCATAAAATTCCCCTTCGGCACACATTTTAATCATAAAAATTCCATCCAAAAAATCCCTACACGAAAAAAGCTGGAAAATGGTCCTTCGAGCCGGATTAAATTACCACTGAAATAATCCCCTTTTCCACCCATTCAAATTTAATCCAGCCAGCAGAAATGATCTTGTTCTCAACAAAAAAAAGTGACCAAATAGCTTCTCCTCTACTTTATGGCATGGGCCCACCCCCATATCATTAATAATGGAGAAATCAGACTTTCTATTTTTCCCCTCTTCTATATATAGTAATTCTCCAGAATAATTCTCCATTCAACGTCCTTCCGTGCTTCCTCCTCAGACATTCCCATCCAATCAACATTTATTTTCATGGAAGCAGACATTTACAAGTCAGTAAAAGGAAGATAAGACATTTGCCGCCACCGACATAAGTAAAGGAATCGCCCGGAGAGAAAGTAAAAAGGCAAGGAAAAAAGGAGGAAGGAAGTACTTTCTATTACTAAGTAATGGCAATGCTCTGTCTCTTCAATTCTCCACTTTCTCCTACTCGAGTTCTTCCTTTCGAAGGCATTTCCTCCTTTTTGGCACAAGTTCTTCCCCGTTAACTGCCTTGGAAGCACCTTTACTTCCTGGAGCAATCAGGAGCGATTCAATACGCACTTTTTCCACCTTTTATTTTTTTGGGGATATACGTGTGAGGAGCAATGAGGATTTGAAGGGGAAGGAGAAAAATTGATAAGATCCTTCGCGTATGAGCCAATGTGAGAGGGAAAGACAGGGAAAGGAAAAGAGAGAGAGAGAGAGAGAGAGAGAGAGAGAGACAGACCAGAGAAAGAAAGAGAAAGAAAGAGAAAGTTACCTTCGGAGCAATCTTGGCAATGGATTCACTCAAAAGGGTGGAGAGAATGCTCAAATATTTCCCCAGATCAATGAAGCCCCCAGCAGGGACTTTGTCTCGATTCTCCTTCTGTAACTTCTTCACCGCCTCCGCATTCAATGGACTCTGTCAGAGAAAAAGAGAAAAATAAGTCATAAAGCAAGATAAAAAAACAAGACTTTTTCCTAAAAAAAAATCCTAAACACAGCACAGATCGACTAAAAATAAATGTAAAAATTCCCCATAGCGAAATCATTTCAGTATATTTCATTTAATAAACATGATACATGATAAAACCACATAAAACCAACGCCAAAATAAAAATCACAGCACATATGTATGTACACGTTTAAAATAACGGAGAAAAAAACCCCCAAAAAACATTCAAATACTAATCATAAAAGTAAACAAAAATTCCCGCAAAGTAAAAATAATCGTAAAACATCTCGCTCAACTACATAAATTACAAATAATAATACAAAAACCGCAAACCCGCACATTAAAAATAAAAGTAAAAAAAAAATTCCAAAACACAACCGAAAATTTGAGCAAAAACGCACCAAAACATTTGTAAATCACGAATCAACGTAAAAAGCTCCCGAAAACACATGCACTTAAATCAAAGATAAAAGCTCCCGAAAAATATACAGGAAATAAGCAAAAAATTAGAACAAATACCCGAAAAACATAATTACATAATTTAAAAATAAACGTCGTCGAAATAAATAAGAACAATCTAAACAAAATAAGTTTGATTTAATTTCATTCATGTGACTCACGTCAATGTAAAAAAAAAGAGTTCAAATACGGTAAAACATAAATGTTAGAAAATCAGTCAAAAATGAAGGAATAAACGGGTAGAACTTACAGAGATGCGGGCCAGGAAAGCCTTCATATTGGGTGCTTCCCGCTCCACAAAGTCATTAACAAACTCCATGTAATTCTCCTTGCCCTGGAACCGCGTGAAATTGGCCAGGGTCTGGAGGATCTTCGCCACGAGTGTCAGATTACGGGCTGATTTCTCTGTGGGGTACTCTGTCAAATTGACACACCACACAATTCATCTTCATACTTTGTTTCTTCCGAACATATACAGACATATACCTATAGCTATACTTATATAATAAACCTCTTTATAGTGGATCATCTTAAAAGTAAAGGGAAGAGGGGATTAAATGGGAGCTTTCCCCACAAAGAAAATAACGAGGGAGAATCCACACAATTGCACTTCTCCCTTTATGCCTCTTTTACTAATAAATCCCTTTTGCTCCACCCTGTACATATGTATACCCTCATATTAGTAGACATACTACAGCCTACACAAAGACAATTCCCGGGGCAAAATAAGAACAAAAGTAATCAAACAATACTTTTTTCCACCACAAAAAAGTCTATTTGCCAAAAAAAAACAAATATTACAGCGTGACCGCAAAAAATGTACAGAGTGGAGCATATATAGGAAATTTTACAATAAAAATAAACCTCCGCCCCAGCCTTATAATAAGCTTATTTGCATCTAAATCATGTCCCATTAAATCAAGGGAAATGCCCAGAAACAGGGAGACTTCTTCTTAACCCGCAAAGGAAATAAATGAGAGAGTAAAAGGCGGGTAAAAATAAAGAAAAAAGGGAGGAGAAATAAAAGTTGATCTTCAAAATCTCAACCCTTTCTTCCCCGTCATTCACTTCTCATCTCCCAGCCCCATAAAACAAATGAGAATCTCCCCCCAAAAGAAATGTTTCCCTGGAGAAGAAAACCACAATAATAGACTTGATCTTCCCCCACGAAAAAGAAACAAATTTAAATCTACCAAAAAAAAAAAAAATTGGGGTCATAAAAAATCACGCACAAAATCTTGCGTGAGGAAAATGTGAGGAAAAATGAGAGAAGAAGGGAATTTGCTGGAAGGAAATTTCGTGGAAGAGATTTTTTTTTTGCGAGGAATTCCCAGGAAAAACTTACCATTGGTGATATTAAAGAGACTAGGCGAGAGGATGGCTGGGCAGAGAAAGCGGAGGAAGATGGAGGCGGAGATCAAATGGTCGCTCAAATCTTCCTTTCCCGCTGACTTCAAGGCTTCCCGGCAGTGAGCGAAGCAATCCCGGAGCTCCCTGTAAAAAAAAACAAAAAAAAATATATATACATTATTTCCCGGAGAAAATACCATTGTCAAAGTGAAAAATTCCGGTTTCTAGCAACAAGAGATAAAAAAGGAATTTCTGGGGAAATTCTTCTCCCGTTAAACTGAACCAGCGCTAGTTTCTGGGAAGTATATTCAACTTTTCTTTTGCTCAAATTTTCTATGCTATCATTTCTCATAATGTAATATGGAGCTAAACTTTCCTTTTAAGTCACCCGCAAAATAACTTCCAGTATGAATGGTGGAGAAATTCTTTGAAAAAAAGTTTGCACACAAAGACATGGGAAGAAATACTTTTCAAAATAATTGAAAACAAAAAGAAAAAGTGGGGAAGAAAAAGTTCCAAAATAATTGTAACAAAAAGAGAAAGTAGAGGAAAAGTAGAGCCGAAATTCGCCAACAAAAACAAACAGGAAGTCCACAATAAAAACGGGAATAATCTAGCAAAACTCGGGAGAAACTAAAAAAAAAAACTGGAAAAAGACCCAGAAAAATCCAAGAAAGCTTCGGACGAAAAGAAGTAACAAAAACAAATTCCATGAAAGCAATATTAAAGAAAACCCCAGAAAAAAGCAAAATCCTAGAAACAACAAGAAGAAAATGAACAAACGAAAAAAAATATAACGAAAATGACGAAAAGGAAAATTCCATTCCATGAAAACAAAGAGAAAGTAGCTCAAAACGGGGCTAAAAAAATCGGGGTCCATTTAATATTTTTACAAGATCTGCACCTTCTCCAGCGTATAATCTTGGACAAAGCAAAAATGGAACAAAAATGGAAGACTTTCTCCCGCAAAATTATTTGGGAGGAAGGAAGACAAGTCCCACATCCCAAAGCTGCCATTGTGTGTAAAAACTTTTTTTTCCTGGGCAACCATATAACAATAACAGTAATAAAATGATGAGGAGAATGACCCCGGAAAAAAAAGGGACGGAGAGAGAATAATAAAACGACCTGCTCATCATAACTTTCACCGGGACATTCAACTTTGTCTCTCTGTTTTTCTCTTGCTCTATCTCTGCGTTTCTCTTACTTTCTCTCTGTTCTTCTCTTGCTTTCTCTCTCGTTTTCTCTCGCTCACTCTTTCTTATGTTCTCTCTCTTCCCCTCTCTCTCACACTCTTTCTATGTTCTCTAAATCCCTTCGACTGTCTCTCTCTCTCGCTCTCTTCGCCTCTCATCTGAATTTCTCTGTCCGTCCTTTTTTTTTCTCTCTGTCAATCTCTGTCTTGACATTTCTGGGCCAAATTTGTCTCCTCCCAGCGTAATCTCCCTCATCATTTATTACATCCCCTGACAAGATATAAAAATACCAATAAAAAACCAACATAATCCATCCCAGCTTTCTCCCCCTTAAAACATTATTTTTTTTATCTCTTTCCCCCGATTTGAGGAATTAAAAAAAAAGCTAAAAACTTACACTGGGAACATGGAATGAGAGTGAAGAATGGCCTTCCACACGGTCTCAATGGCCCTCCTCAGATTCTGTTGATTCTTATTGAGAGTGGAGGACGAGGCTTGAGGGAGCTTCATGGGGTCAATCTCACAGTCCAAGTCCTCCGCATTTTGGAATTGCTCGATGAAGGCGCCCAAAGTGGCGTGAAGGTACTCCGTCCCCGTCAGTTTTAGAAAGGCTTCCATCGCCTTTGTGGCAATGGAATTCCCTCGGAACGTCAATTTCTCATCGCCTGGAGGGATTTCAGAAAAAGGGTAAAATACAATATAAATCACATAAATAAATTCCATATCAAAAAACACAAATAAAAAACAATACACAAGAGAAAAATCCTGGGAAGATCCCATCAATGAAAATATGTACAGGACAATAAACAAAAAAAAGCCTCTCAATCATTCCTAATGCCCTCAACAATGGCATTGACAAATTCCTCTTTAACCATCTCCAAGTACAAAAAATAGCCAAGCGGGGCTTTCTCCCTGTAAAAACCCAAAAAATACGAAGCAATTTCGTCCTATCCCGCTTCATAAACAAATTCTTTCTAAAAATTCTTCACTACTTAATTAAATACAATTTAATGCTTGACAATTCTGAACAATTTCTAAATACAAAAGTAATGAATTTAATACAATTACAATAATTTAATTTTGAAGCAGAATCTTTGGATTGATTTCTTTTTATTCATGAGTCTTAACTAATTCTGGAAGGAGCCCTAATTATTCCCTAACGAAGCAAGGATTTCTCCATTCACCAAAAAAAAAAGGTCTGAAGATTCTCTCTTTGAAATGAAGCTAAATTTCAAATTTAAATCCCCGGTCTGAGAATAAACAAAAAGTGGAGAAAAAAATTTGAATACGTAACACAATTATAAGGAAATAGGAAGGGCTTATTGGCTTCTTTAAAGGCTTGTATAAGAGTAGGAGAGGCTTCTCTTTTTTCTTGGAAAAGTACATAAAATGTAAATTTTTAATTTCAAATATGCTGTGGAAGCTAACGAACCGCTCTTAAGGATCTCTTGAAGGGCGAGCTCGGCAATGAATTCCTTGGCCAGGCCCTCATGATGAAGAACGTGCACCATGGCACTTGCAAGGTCTTCCTTGGCCTTCACGCTCAAAACTGTCTCCAAGCACTCGCTGACAGGTCCGTATTCATCTTTCATGTACTAAAAATAAGATAAAATATATTATAACATTTCATATAAAAAATCTCACTTTCACCGGAGAAAGTCCAAGAAAAGTTTAACCAATTTTTTTCCAGCTCCCAAAAAATGACCCGTACCTGTAAAAAAGCTCTGTAGCACCGAAGGGGAAGGATGTCCACGGATTGGAATTTACATTTAATCCTCAGGGAAGGTCCATCCTTGTCCTTGCTCGTCAACGTCTGACTTGACCCCGACTCGGGGATGACGGGGTACCATTTCTCAATTAAGTACCGGGAATTCACTGTGTTCACCGGGATTTTTACTTTTCCTGGACAAAATAAAATAAAATTCCAACACATATGGTTAGATATATTTATACATAGACACTAACGCAGTAGAAAATCAGGGTACTTCAATAGGGGAAAAAAACTCCGAAAAATCTTAAGCTATGGGCTGGCGAGAATTTTTTTTGGGGTATTTTCGTTGCTACAAAAAGGAAAACGGGAGAAAGGACGGGGAAAAATCCATTACAATTTATTCACTTCATGACATTTCAATAAAAGGACGAGGGCGAGAGGGGAAAGGGAGGGTCGGCTGGGATAATGTAGCAGATAGTGGAATCGTTACAGAGAGAGAGAGAGAGAGAAAGAGAGGGTAGACCAAAATAGAGCAAGAGAGGAAGAGACACAAAAATAGAAAGAAAAGAAGAGAAAGTGAGAGAAAAATAGAAAGAAACAGTGAGAAAATGAGAGAAAAATAGAAAGAAACAGTGAGAAAATGAGAGAAAAATAGAAAGAAACAGTGAGAAAGTGAGAGAAAAATAGAAAGAAACAGTGAGAACGTGAAAGAAAAATAGAAAGAAAGAGAGAACGTGAGAGAAAAATAGAAGGAAAGTGAGAGAGAAAACTAGAAGAGAAGAGCGAAAGAAAGAGAGAAAAACAGAAGGAAAGAGAGATAGAGAGAATGAAACAGAAAGAAAGAGAACGAGAGAAAATCAGAGAGAGAGAGAATGAAACAGAAAGAAAGAGAACGAGAGAAAATCAGAGAAAGAAAATGAGAGAGAGAACGAGAGAAAATGAGAGAGAGAAAGGCCGGATACAAAAGGGCGATTAAAGCAGAAGAGCCAGTAAAAGACATGGAAGTGGAGATGGAAATGGGGAAAGAAGGGAGAATATCAACATTGGATTCGCATTATCCGGCACATTCCGTATTGATTCTCAAGTGCTCCTTTAGAAAAAAAAGTTACTGCTTCAATGGCTCGACGACATTACCGGCTGGAGAAAGGAGCTAAAGAGAGAGAGAATGGAAAAGAGAGGGAGAGAGAGAGAGAGAAAGAGAGAGAGCGAAAGAGAAGAGAGAGACTAATAAAAGATGAGCATGTAAACTGTACACGGAATGAAACGGAATTGGAAGGGTGGTGTGCTAATGCTCGTTCGAGGGTGTACAAGTGGAAAAAAAAAGCTGGAGGGAAGAGAGAGAGAGAGAGAAAGAGAGAGAGAGAGTGAGAGAGAGACAGAAAGGGAAAGAAAAAGATACAAAAGACCCATAATAAAATACCTTGTAAAGAAGCAGGTGGAGAAAAGGGAAAAAAGGGAAGAAGCCAACTACTTCTGGTAGTAAATTCAATATAAATGTGTGTAATGACTCAATTGGATTGAAACGGCTGGGAGATGCGACGACACGGACCAAAAGAAGGGGAATAAAATACAAAATCTCGGGGAAGGGGAGAATGAAGACAAGATTAGGGGAGGAAGAAAGGACTACTAAACAAGGTCTATACAAATAGGAGGGAAACGGCCCTAATGCGAGGGGGTGGGAGAGGGAAGAAAGAGGAAGGAATGGGCATAATAAAAATGGTCTAGGAATGCAGGACCAGTAGAAAAAAGCATCTAGAAAAATCAATTCAAAATGCCGGGGAAAACGACAAGGGAAATCCCGAGACCAAGACAGAGAGAAATAATATAACAGGTAGTACAAGATGGGAGAAAGCTAGATACAAGACCAACAGAGAAAGAAAGACAACAAGGTCGAAAAGGAGGAAATAAAAGAGAAAGCTGCACAGCAAAGAAGAAAGAGAAAATAAACGAGAATGATACTAAATGAAGAATAAAGAGAGAAAACGAAACAGAATAGAAGAAAACGAGAGCGAACGAGAGGAAACCAGCGAGAGAGAAGTAATACAAAGAAAAAGAGAAAACCCAAAGAAAATTTAAAAAAAAGAGGAAATAAAAAAATCGCGTCAAGTGGCAAGAAAATAGACAAAAAAGAAAAACAAATAACAAACGAGAAAAAATTAAAACACAGAACTCAAAGAAGAGAAGAATAGAAAAATACAGAGTTACAGAGAAAGCATAGAAGAAAAATTCAGAGAAAGCACAGAAGAAAAATTCAGAGAAAGCACAGAAGAAAAATACTGAGAAAGCACAGAAGAAAAATACAGAGAAAGCACAGAAGAAAAATACTGGGAAAGCACAGAAGAAAAATAAATAAACCACAGAGAAAGCTCAGTAGAAAAAAACACAGACAAAGCTCAGTAGAAAAAACCACAGACAAAGCTCAGAAAGAAGAAAACAGAAAAAGCACTGAATAAAAAATAGTAAAATCAGAAAAATATAACAACACAGAGAAAACAAATCAGAGTAAAATTTCAAACAGCGAAAAAACATGACAGAAAAAATAGAAAACAGAGAAAACAAAGGAGAGATAAATGAGAGAAAAAAATAAGAATGCAGAGAAAGCACAGAAGAAAAAAAACACAGACAAAACGAATCAGAGATGAAAAATTAACAAACAGAAAACAAATGCGAGAAAAAACGGAGAAAAAAAATGAAAACACACAGAAAACAAATGCGAGAAAAAAAACACACAGAAAACAAATGCGAGAAAAAAAACACACAGAAAACAAATGCGAGAAAAAAAATAAAAACAGAGAAAACGAATCTCAGAATAAAATAAAAACAGAAAAAGCACAAAGAAAAAAGAAAGACGCAGAGACAGCAAAGAAAACAAAAAGTACAATAACGTTACGGACAAATCCTAAATTTCAAAAGGACAGAAAATCATAGAGAATAGTGAAAAGAGAAAATATGGAAAAAGACGCATAAAAAGGATGTTGATTCATATTAATTATTATTACAGATATTGTGAAAAAATTGTGTGGACATAAATATGAATCTTACCTATACAAGTATTCCTCTCCTTCTTCCTCTTCTTGTCCCCTTCCCGGAAGAAGACGACGGTGATCAATTGTACGCAATTGGGGAGTTGAGCGAATTCAAAATGCTCGCCCCAGAAGAGCATCTCCCCCTTGGGCTTTGCACAAGTCCGCGCATAAAGGACATCATCCAGGTACAGCTCACAGAAGTATCTCTTGGAATGCTTCCCACTCCCCCCAGGCATCCCCTTTGCCTCCAGGATCCAGAGCTTCAAAGCGGACTCCTGCCGCCGGATCTCATCCGAATGGGGCTTGATGGCCTGCCGAAGGGCATGGACCCAAGCGTCCCGCTCCGGGGCCGAGGAACAAGAATAATATTTGGATCCACTGGGAGTAATGACCTGGAATGCAAAATCCTGACCCAAAATTGAGGGGTGAAGGGTACGGATGACCACATCTCCGGCCGTCAGGTCCACGGTGGACATCATCCCATTATTGACGAAGTTATTCGGGTTATTCGTCCAGGCCAGGAGACTCTCGTGGGAGCGGGAGGTACGGAGGCGGGAAGGGTAGAGGACACTGCTGGAAACATAGCATAAGCATAAAAATAATTATTAAAATCCGTTTTTTATCATCAAAATTTCAAAAGTTAATTTTCTTTCAAAAACCCTGAAGAAAATCAGCACATTTGAAATTGCCGCCAAAACCAATTTGAAAATCCGGACTCTGTTTAAGCGCGTAAAATGCAAGAATTATATGTAATACGTGCAAATTAAATAAATAAATTATAATTATAATAAATAAATCATAATTAAAATAAATAAATCATAATTAAAATAAATAAATCATAATTAAAATAAATAAATCATAATTATGTCAATCATATCAATAAATATAGATCAAACATTTGCATAATACACAATAAACACACAATAATTGCCAAATTACATAAACAAAAAAACATTCCCATTCCATTTTGAGTTTAAACACTTCCCGCAATTTTACAAACAAAAATAACATTTTCATATTTATTTTCCCTTTCATCTCTGTCACTTTGCATTCTCCAAAGACATTCCTAAAAAAAGGGTTAAATTTTACCGGGAAAAAGTCCTTAAAAAATTAATTCTACCTCTAAAAACTCTCCAAAAACAATGGCTAGACTTTACATGGAAACGAACTCCAAAAAAGGGTTAAATTCTACCTCCAAAACATCGTCAAAAAAAGTTTAAATTCTACCTCCAAAACATTTTCAAAAATAAATTCTACCTCCAAAACATCTTTAAAAAAAGGGCTAAAATCTACCTCCAGCAAATGCCATGAATTACCACAAAATATTTTCTTAAAGGAAAGAGTTATTTTCAGTTCTTTGAAAAGTAAAATTTCCCACACTAAGAGCAAAAAAATTCACCAACCAAATCATACCCCAAGCTGTGCATACAAAATTCCTTTTTGAAAGGGAATTTTTTGTTCCTTTTATTCATCCGTATTTTTTCCTTTTTATCTATATTTTTTTGTACAATTCCACGCAATTTTTTTTTACACAAAAACCGACAAAGAATTCCTCAGAAAGTAAAAAGATATTTCATTTTCCTGTGAAAAGAAAACTCTCATTCCTTAGGAATTTTTGGTACAAAAGAACCACTTTCATGCCATTTTACCGGTACAAGTGGTGCTTTTTTGGAAGGAGATGTACACGAGGATTATTTTGGGCTTTAACAACTGCTAATGGCCACTTTATACATTATTATGTTCTCATACTTTTTACACTTTGAATGTGTAAAAAAACGGTTATGCAACTTTTTGGGGATTCCAAGGGGACTGTTCAAGAATTTCCCTGGGCCTTTGTACTCTTATTTGTACAATGAAAGTGAATACAAATTGTAAACAAACATATGTACACGGACAAAACATAAAAAAAGGAAAACATTGAACAAAAATGAAACAGAAATTGCTGTAATATCGACACATAAAAATAAGTGAAATACAAGTAAAAATCACATTTCAAATTGAAAAGTCAAAGAAAAATAATAAAAAAAACTGTAAAAAAGGGACAAAATACAAATACTGTAAATGCATAAAAGGAGTCCAACCGTGCGTGTGTCAGCCCCGTGCCAAGTACTACAGGGTGCTGCATAAAAAAGATATTGTGCGAAACAAAAAGTTGCAAAAAAAAGGTACGCACCACCTGCTTGGGCAAAAGCATTAGGGCATTAAAGTGTGAGAAATAACAATAAAAACATGTTATAATCCACTCTTATGCTGTAAACCTATTAAACATAACGTTATGACTATAAACAGGAGTATATCTACAAAAAAAAGTATCACAATAAAAATAAAATAAAACAATGTCCTTTCCTAAGTGCGTGGCATTGTTTAAAAAGCATTTGTATATAGATTATCTGTCGTTCAGCTTGCATTTAATGTGTACATTTATTATTGGCTGGCCGCAAATGTAAATAAAGCCAAGCACCCGAAGCCTTCCCCACAGGAGGTCGATACACATTTAAATCGTATTTAAATAATAAAATAATACACAATTTAAAATAATAAAATACAAGCTGTCAATGAATTTTATACAATAAACAATGAAATGAAGACAAATGAATTAAATGCTAGTACAAAAATACAAAAAAAAGTTACATAATGATTCAATTCATTTAAATTCATTTCATTTTGCCCAAAAAAATTGTGTGAACACGAATTATTTCCTTTAAGCTACAATACAACATCCAATCCGGAAAAGATGCAATTCATTCTGCAATAAATTTCAAAAATTCTTTCCATCAATTCATTTATCAAATAATAAAAAGTTAGAAATTGCAGAAATTTACAAAATATATATCCCAAACAAATAATTAAATACGGACAAATAATATTTTAAAAATTCCTTTCATTAACTTACTCAGCCAATAGTATTCAAATAAAAAATGGCAATAATTTTCAAATTATTTACGGCATTTAAAAACTAAAATGACGAAAAAAATCATCAGAAATCATTACCCCGAATTATTTGAGCTAAATTTACTTTATACAAAAATAATAATGACCAAAGTAAATAAAAGACTGCCCCACTCACTTCAAGCAGGACGTGGATTTGGCCGGGAACAAATAATTCAACTTGCTCTTATGCTTCCTCTTAAAAATTTGCCTCATTTTCAATTCCATGCACTTTCACCCAAAAATATTTTCAAAAAATCCACTAAATCCCCATAAAAAAAAACACTAAAATTTAAGTATTAGTCACGCAGAAGGGAAAACTTCATCTTAATTTCTGGGATTTATCCCCTCACATTTTCCTTTAGAATAATTTTCCCATTAATTTAAACACTTATTAATATTTTTCAACCGACCCCCAAAAAAACGTCCGTACTAACTCAACACTAGCACAAATTCTCCCATTTTTTGCCGTGCCACCTGAGCCGTGGAGAACCTTGTGATGATTATTACTATCAGGGAGCCTTTTTATCACTCACACTTGACTGATTTGGACACAATCAAATTCACAATACACACACAAATGTGCATTATTATTACATTTTTTTATGTTATATTACATTTATAAATTCCCCCTTCAACTATTTGTCATTTAGATGCCCTCTACTTTCTCTATGCTGTCTAAAAAAATGACAAAGTAACCATTTTCTATTACGATTTAAAATAAACACATTCAGTGGATTTATCTTTGCACTTGACACACAATAACTAAATTAATCTTCCATTTTTGTCTCGTTTATTTTTTTTTATTCCACAGCACCAAACCTTACCATTTAAAAAACAATTCAAAATATGCACACTTAAAAAGTCTTTCGAAATCCATTTTGAATAATTCCAAACGCTTTTTCATCTTCCTTGAGATCAACAAAAAACTACTGAGATAATTTTCACACTTTTTTTTTGGCAGCCTAAAAAAGTCTTAATAAATCCTTAAAAAAGACTAAAAAATCCTGAGCACCCCAAAAAACTATTTCCGTCATCACAAACCAAGACAAAGAATAAAGTTGGAAGGTGAATTGGATAAATAAAATGGGCGAAAAAAAAACAGTTTCCCATTAAGATGCAAAATTTTCCTCGGAAGGTAAAAAAAAAAAAGAACCGTTCAAAACTGCGTTGGAGCTAAAATGTCATACATTGAATTTCACACCAAATAATTAACAACTTCCCTCTAAAAGCAAGATGAATAATCGTGTAGGCCTCTTCAGGATTTCCCACCCTGTACAACAATCACCTTCATAGAGGTGAGGAAAGGCAAATCACACAATTGTCATGACTTTCGTAATTGGTGAAGATGCAAAATACACCTTCAAAAATTATTTAGTACCCCTCGTTCTTCTAATTGCCTTCAACCCCACGACGGTCTTAACCCCTTCAAAAGCAAGACCAACAACCTCCGGGAGAGATCATATTTACAAATAACATCAGAAATATTCATATAACCCCATGAGGTCGTTACTAAAACTAAAAAATATTTACTAAAAACATAGGCAATACTAAAAACAAGACAACAAGGGAGAAGATTATCCACAATTACGCCAGTCAAATCCAAATTAACATGCAGAAGATGATCTCTGGGCAATTAAAGCATTGTCAATGAGGTAAGACTTCCCCGGGGAACATTTATGGGTGCATTTGTTCCGTGGGGAGAAATTGGGGGAAAATACGGGACTTTACGAATTTCGTTTAATTGGACGCGTAATAAATTAAGAGCATATCCACAGTACAGGGTGGTTCATCGGAAATATCGAAAAAGCATTTTAATCAGTCAAAAAAGGGGCAAAAATGAGTCTAATCGGGCTAAATAGGCTCCAGTAAATACAATTATTATCCCTAAAATTAATTTCTGTTCGTTTTTGCTTCTAGCAATTGCTGAAAAAGTAAAAGAAAAAAAAGATCACTTCCCAATCTTAATTTTCCGTTGCCGACCAAATTCGTTTGCCAAAATTTTGTCAATGGCGGGTAACTCCAGCAACATTAATACAAAATGATACGGAATAGATTCCTTCAAAATACAATTAAATACAAAAGAAAATACTTCGAAAAATGTCCAAATCCCCCAAAAAATCGTATCTAAGATATTAAATGAATTTTGCGGGAAATTTTTAAATGACAAACAATGCCCAAGACAGTGAATGACACCAACAATGAGCATCACGTCATTTTCAAATTTGAACAAGAGAGAGAGAGAGAAAAGAGATGTGAACAGACTCTTGGCCTTCCATTATGATGACTTATGACCAAGTACAGTTTTGAAGGTACGAAGGAAATACAGAGACAAAAAGGTGTAGGGCTAATTTGACTATTTATTAGGAGCTAATTACCAAGCCACTGCATACATCCCTTCGGCCCATACATTATTAATGACTCATTTGGGATGCAAGTCCTTTTTTGGGCCTACTACATACATGTGTTAAAGCACATATTCCCATTTGTTCCCAGCCAGGAAAAAAATGTTAAAAGCTAGTCATGTTTTCTAGGAATTCAAAGTGAAAAAAAAACGGAAATGTGATATTCCCCACACAAAATGTAAGAGAGATAAAAAGGGGGGAAACTTTCTCATGCTGGTCATGTCCCATGAGAGGAGAAAAAAAAGATGTTACAAATTTTACAAAAATACACATGACGTCTTCCTTTTATAGTTCATCCGTGCTTAAATTTCAAAAAAAATATCCCAAGTCAGCTTTTGCCGGGTCAGATATAGGAATTCTCCAAAACTATTTTTTTTAGGTATTTATATTCATCAGGCAAAAAAAAGGAGAGAAAACAAGTACTAAAGCCGATCGAGCGTATTTTGGACAAGACTGGGATAGCTATTCTAACTACGGAATCGATTCCGGGAACA
>JAQGBT010004802.1:0-15697 GCA_034698585.1 Disparrhopalites patrizii
ATTTTGCTATAATGCTAAAATTTTTCGTATTTTGCTATAATGCTAAAATTTTTCGTATTTTGCTATAATGCTAAAATCTTCCGTATTTTGCTTTAAGCTGTAATGCTAAATTTTCCGTATTTTGCTATAATGCTAAAATCTTTCGTATTTTGCTATAATGCTAAATTTTTCGTATTTTGCTATAAGGTTAAATTTTTCCATATTTTGCTACAAAGTTAAATTTTTCAGTACTCTTTGCTTTATTATGGGCTTTTCAAAACCAAATGTTTTATGCAGACATGTTCGGCCCATTTAAAAAAAAATATTTCGCAGGATCGGAGAACTGATTCAGTACCGCCAAATGCGTCCATGGCTTCACCCGGACATCATCTGGAAATTGACTCCGTATGGGAAAGAGGAGGCGCGTCTCCTCAAAATCTTGCATGGCTTCACCGAGAAAGTACGTTTTAATCCCAATTTAAATGCATTTTTCGGTTTACTTTGTGGCTATTTCCCATTTATAGAAATGCTCCTAAAAAACCCGCTTTTGTCTATATAGGTCATTGCGGAAAGAAAATACCAATTACTGGGGCTGGACAAGGGGGATTTGGAAAAATTGACCTCAGCAAATGTTCATAGCGTATTCATGAAAGGTTCAGTGCCCATGTCAATGCTTAAAAATTTTGTTTCTCATAATTCCCCTCGTATAATTAATAATGAAATAATTAATTAGCCAAACGAAGGGTGGCCTTCTTAGACCTTTTGCTCACGGCACGCATGGAGGAATTAAAGCAGAATCCCGAGAATGCCATGACGGACCTGGATATTCGGGAGGAAACGGACACTTTCATGTTTGAAGTAAGCTGTTTGTTTTGTTGACCTTTTTTTTTTAGCTTCTCACTTTATCCAAAAACAAATAGGGAAGGGTTAACATGTCAACAATCCATTTACGACGAACAGAGAACGTGGGAGATAAAGCACATCACGCCACCCGCGCTTCAATGGTTAATAGTGTCAAAGTAATTATAGAAGGGATATTGATAATGGGCTTGATACAATAATGACATCAAAATATTATTTTTGTACATATTATATGTATGTATTTAAAGTGATAGCAAACCGCACGTGCAGGGGAAATTCTCAAGTGTGTTGACACTCCTCTTGTTTTTTGGTTGGTATATCTTGAATGGTTTGTTAATATTGTTTTTGTTAATGTTTTCAGGGCCATGACACAACTGCCTCTAACGTTAACTGGACTGCATTCTTGTTGGGTTGTTACCCCGAGTATCAAGTAAATAATTGACTTTTCTCTCAATAATTTGATTGATTTTAGATGATTCATCCATGACCAAAAACCTATTAAGGGACTTCCTATTACATTCCATTTAATAATGTATATGTATTATTGGTATTATATACATAATATAATTTTTTCAAATGGTTAAAGAATGAAGGATTTTTTTCAAATAGAAAAAAGTGCATGAAGAGATGGACTTAATCTTTGGAAATGACAAGGAGCGACCAGTGACTTCTGAGGATTTGACCAAAATGAAATATTTGGAATGCTGCATCAAGGAATCCCTCCGAATTTATCCCAGCGTCCCCGTTATTGCCCGGGCTATTAATGAGGATCTTCAGCTAGGTATTCCCTCAATGCTATAAGGCCTTCACATCATGCAGAATTTTGAAATAAGCGTGCTTTTTTTTGGGATAAATCTTTGACATATAATGGCGATATTTAAGATTTAATATTTCTAATTGATCTTTCACAAACTTTGCTATAGAATCATATTTTGCATTTTCTAATACACAGACAAAGGTCTGGTAATTCCAGCTGGAACCACAGCTTTCATCCTAACTTTCATGCTCCACCGAAATTCGAAGGTGTTCCCCGAAGCCGAAACGTTTTTGCCGGATCGGTTCTTCCCGGAGAATTGTGTGGGGAGACATCCCTTTGCCTATGTCCCTTTTTCAGCTGGGCCTAGGAATTGCATTGGTAAGAAAGGGATGAGATCATTCAAATACAATGAACCGATTTCGCTATTGACCTCTACTTAAATAAGTATAATTAATTAAAATGATTATTGATTTATATACTTATTTATCTAATTATTAGTAGGAATTATTAATTATTAACCCGCGAGATTAGATCCGGACAAATTTGGGTAGAAATAGAGCCCACAAATTACGGTCCACCGCATTTTTCTCCGATTTAAAAGTTTACTATAATAATTTTTATTAAGCTTAATTCTTAATAAAATGAAAACTATAACTACTGAATTACAAATTACAATTTGACCTAAATGTGTTTAGGGCTAATGGAAATCTATAGGAAATTTCTTAGGAAAAGAATTGCAGTTTTTTTTTTATTTTCAGCGTAAATTTTGATTTTCAGCGTAACTTTGGCAGCAGTTTCGACTACGAAAATCTGAAGCCACGTCAGAATTATATTTATACACATTAAGTGTTACAAATTTAAAAATTTATCCATCTATTATTATGCTATTTCCAGGGCAAAAATTTGCGCAGATGGAGGAGAAAGTGATGTTGGCGCACATCTTCCGCAATTTCCACATTCGGCCGGCAGAACGCCGGGAGGACATCATCATGCTGGGGGAACTCATTCTACGACCGAAAAATGGGCTCTCCGTCAAACTAACGCCACGAACGTAGTTCAAAATAGTTCCTCCTTTCTTTCTAGCCATTTTTATTCCCGTGATGTTTTTGTAAATGTACATACATAATACATTGTACATACACCTATATATAGGTGTATGTACAATGCACGTATACGTGCATATGTTATAGCTATACCCTGTCTTTTGTGTGCTGTCCATCGAAATATGTAAAAATAAAACTGTTTTTATTACTATTACACATTATTATAAATCATTTCCAAACCTCAGAGCATATAGTTTATAATTAAAGCTAAATACCTATGGTAATATCCGAGTTAAGGTGGTTAGACCATTAATAAATTTTTATAAGATTAACATGAGTTCAAGGTTGAAACGTTAAAATCTAACCAGATTTTCAAATTTTGTAAAAATTGCCTTGTAGTGTAAGCCCAAGGGAATTTTCCACTGCAAATTCCAGTCTATAGCAATGCTGAAGTTCTGGTTTGATATAAAATGCCTAATTAGTGAAATTTTTGACCACATCGAATTTTTCCGGCCGGTGAGATCTATTTTTTTTAAACAAGTTGGAATGTTAGAGTATAAAATCTCAATTTTAAAAATAGCTCATTACCAAAAAAGGGAGACGAGGGACTAGACGGACAGATCTATAGAGGTGATATAATTATTTTTAAAAATCCACTGCGAGTATTGTAATTAAATTGAGCAGTTCAAAATCTTGATGCGGAAATAGAACTATTTGAACTTCTTTGAATCAGAATTCTTAGAATTTCCACTGGTCAGGGACGCCAGAAAACGGAAGAGATAGTAGGATATTAAAAGAATTAAAAGTAGTCCCAGCAGCGCCACGGTGACAATGAATCCGATGATGTCAAACGGGACGATCATCCACCAGGGCTTCACGAAGGGCTTGAGATAATCGGTGTCTTCGTGGCGCAGAACGTATTCTGTCCACCAAACGCCCGTTTCTACGGCACTCATCGGCCGGTCCCGCGTGATTTTTTTCAGTTTCTCCGCCACTTTTTTGTACCTGAATTTTTGAAACAAAAAGTCATTGAATCCTGCGTCTTAAAGGAACGTCAAATATAAAGAAATTAAAATTTCTCGGGGGAAAAAAATACTCACGATGGTTTTTCTAATACTTCCAAAATGGAATCACGGAGAATCTCGGAGGTGAGGCCAAAAAGCTCTACTTCGATTCCGTTGCCCGCTCTTCGCAGCCTCTTGGCATTGTAGTCCTGGTCTCCGTTCACGGGCAAAAGCACCATGGGGACGCCATGGAAAATTGCTTGCTGAAGACTGATTTGCCCTCCTTGGGTGATAAACGTCCGGATTTTTGGGTGTGCTAAGGAGCAAAATAGTCAATCAATTTTAATGTTGCGACAGCCAAATTCAATCTTAACTAGCTGAGTAATACCAAATTGTAAAATTGTTGTTTAGAAAATAAATCAAGTTTTTTGGGCTAATTTCCAATTTTTATGCCGATGGCAATTTTAGAAGACTGAGTTGCACTAATTGTCAGCTCGTCAGCTGTTCCTATCAGTTGATTGCCCATTGGCAAAAATAATTCGCCAACTGCCAATTTGAATTTAAAAATTATGCGACAAGTATCAATTTAAATTTTTTAAAAGCGGAAATGTGTCAATGATCAATTTTTAAATTCCATGAAAGAAAGCTGCACCTATTGCCAGTTTGAACTAAAAAAATCAATGTGCTGATTTTAATTTTAAAATGCACGCGTCATTTGTCAATTTGAATTGAAAAATTCAAATTTTGAATTCTGAATTGAATTTTGAATTCAAAATTCGAAAAATTAAGCGCCAATTCCTAATTGGAATTTAAAAAAATCAAGCGCCAATTCCTAATTGGAATTTAAAAAAATCAAGCGCCAATTCCCAATTTAAATTTTAAAAGATTAATGCGCTAATTGCGAATTTGAATTTTAACAGTTAATGCCTCAATTGATCATGCAAATTTCAAATAAACATGCGCTAATTGCCAATTTGAATATAAAAAAAGCAATGCGCCACTTGCCAATTTGAATATAAAAAAAGCAATGCGCCACTTGCCAATTTGAGTATAAAAAAAGCAATGCGCCACTTGCCATTTTGAATTTCAAGAAAATAAAGTGCCAATTCCCAATTTGAATTTAAACAGTCAATGTGAATTTTAGAAAACAGAACAGCGTCAATGAACAATTTAAATTCTATAAGAAAGAAATCTGCGCCAGGTGCCAATCTGAATTTTAGTAAACAATCGTCAATATGAATTGCCAATTTCAATCCTAGAAACCAATTCTGTGCAAAATAATAGAAAACAGAACTGCATCAATTCTTAAACTTAATTTTACATAATAGAACAGCGCCAATAGGCAATTTGGAATAGAAGCAAAATAAGCAATGGTTGCGCATTTTCATCAAATTTATTGGGGCGAATTGTCAAAAAAAAATTCACCTTCATCGTCTCGTCCTCGTCACTCGTCGTCAACAGCTGCGGCGAGTGAGGAAAAGGATTAAAATTTGAATATCTAGCAACAGCGCAAATTATAGCACCCTCTACCGCTTACCTAACACATCATTCTGCGGAAACCAAGCCTTGAGCAGCGCATTGTCCGGTATATCCCCCGGCAATTCCCCCTCCCACTTCCACAGGAATCTGTAATTAGGCAAAGCCTCCATGGCATCCAAGAACACGCGGACGAACTCCGGCGGAACGGAAGAGATCTTCACGATGCTCCCGAAACTGATGTATATGAATCCATCCTTGCCTTTCTGGACAAAGGATTCGATTTCCTGGAGCCACCAATAAATCAAGAAAATACGTTAAAATTCGCCAAACAAACCGGCCATACACTTATCATTGTAGCGCAGCGCCAGATTCAGGATCTACATAGCGCATCATTTGCGCAAAATATATCAGCACCACACATGCGCGGTTCTTCCTACCTTCGGAAGGGTCCCATTGGACTCCTCCAGATGCATCCCCCCGATGGGGATCAAGGTCGGGGGCAAGGACTTGACAAAATGATCCGACGCATGGAAATTGATGAGCTCCACGCCGTCCTTCCAGATGAGTTCCCTCAGGGAGGGCATCCCCTCAAATCCGATGTCCTTGGCCTCCCTGAACAAAGTCTCCAGAGCGGGCAAATAGAACTGGCTGTAGCCATACCACCACATCAAGAGCTTGTACATAGCCCACACCCTCTCCTTGAATCCGGGCTCCGTCCCCTGGAAAAACACGTCTGGAGTCACAAACCACCAAGTTTCCACGGGGACTCCGAAAATAAAGTAGTCCCAGGCCATGACCAAGGGCACGGCATCATATGACACGGTCTTGGCCCCAAACTTCCAGGCCAAGGCAAAGGCACAATCCATCATGCTGGACTTGTCCAGGACGACCAGGTCAAAGGTGGAGCGGTCCACCCAGGATTTAAATCCCGGGGATTCCAACATGCCTTGACAGGCGCCGTAGCCAATCTTGAAGAGGGTCTCTCCATTGTCCTGGAGAAGATCCGCTCCGCCTTGGCTGCTGAGGCGGGATTTGAGGCCTATGACCCCGTACTCCTTATGGACGATGTCATTGAGGGTTTTGATCCCTTCTGGACAATATTCCGTGATCTTGGGGTGATTCTTGTAACTCTTGAGGGGGCTGAGGAAGGTCACGTTGTGACCTCGGTCCGCCAAGGCGTTTGCGAGGGGCTCCAGGCCCACCCGGTGGCTGTAGGATGCCAGGGCGCCGATGACGAATAAAATATTCTCGCTCCCAGCATTATCTATGGCAAGGGAGAAATACAGGAGGACACAGAAGGGAATTCTGGATATTAAATTCATATTTCTTATGTGTTATTTTTTTTTAAATTATCCTGAATTACCAAGGGACACACTCCAGCGAGTTTCAAACACTGACTGGGGGGCTCCACAAATGTTTTATGAGCTCCAATGCTTCCAAGCTCACCTTGAACATTTAATGAACCGTGTGGTTAAATTGGAATAAAAAGGTCCAATCAGACCCCAAAAAAATGTGTGGGAACTCCCTGTATATGATGTGTGAACGGAACATCCAGACTGAACAAAAGCGATTTCAAATGCTACTTTTTCCAGCCACTGAAAAAGCCTCTGAAAAAGTCATTAAAAAAGCTGTGCGTGTTTGGCGTTTCAACTGAAGACACCAAAATTATTCACTTGTTCAACCAAGGGCAAAAATATTGTGCATACGTTATTCTGTATACATATATGCGTCATTCGGTACATTTAGTTTCTTTTTAATTGGATAAACGTATAAAAGGAATTCCTATACAAATGTCAAATTTGAAGACAATAAAAAAGTTTGAGAAGCTACCTGGAAGAGTCTTGTGGGAGTATTACAAATGGACTTTGAACATGTTGGCATTTCTGCTGGTCCAGGGCAGCCTCCTTTGCAGTTGCTCCTTCCAAGGTACAGTCAAATGGGTGTTTTTTCAAATGAAAGCAATTCTGTGGGAATGTCTAAAGGTACTAACCTCTTTCTGGTTCAAAGGTCAAAAGTAATAGCAAGAAAACACGAATAATGTTATTTTGACTTAGAATCAAGTGTTTATTATTATATAATCACTATTATTTAGGTATAGGGTGAGTGCGCCTAAAGGTGACATAGTTTCGAAACAAATTCATTTTTCTCAAAATCTGCCCCTGAGAGTTTTTATTTATTTTCCAATTCTGATGCACTGGAATGTCATTTACAAGTTTACATGCTTTTCAACAACTTCAAGGTTGTGTATAGCAGAGCAATAAATCAAAATATTCGGTGAGTCAAAAGCGTCGATTTGCTTAAAGGTGACAGTTGGTGATTTTAACGGTGACGACGAGTTCATATTTTAATTCATGTGGGCTTTCTAGTAGCTTATGTACTTGCAAGCCATTCTTATAATGTAGAATGGTTCAATTCGAAAGTCTCCCCAAAATAAAATTCAAAGCTAAAAATCAATACTTGCACAGCCAAAATACAACAATTATTTTATCACACAGCCTCAGTTATTTATGGCTGTGAGTAATTAGGAGGTTCCCCTGGATTTCTATTTGTCGTAGGCCCTGCTACAATCTTAAATGCTAGTAGCTAAATAAATCGCGTAGGTGGTGGTGGTGAGAAAAACATAATGTGTCACCTTTTGGAACAGAAAATATGTCACCTTTGGGAAAATGCGCAAAATTCATCTTGCTTCTTTAATTTTCTAAAGAGTCAACAATTTGTTTCAGGTAAAAACAAAACATTAATAATTAAAGCAATTAAATGCCGAGTGGCATTTGTCAAATAGGTATAAGCTGATTCTGGTGGAAACTATTCTCAGGGTGGGAGATTGAAATTTGATAGCGGAAATTTGACTGATGAGTTTAATCGGGAAAGTGCACTTGCAGTTGACCGTTCTCTGGCGCGAATTTGAATTTCGCACCAAAAATAATTGGATGTCTGCATGACCTCAGTGTCAATGTTGCTACATACAGAAACTAATATTTGTCCATAAGTTGTGCTTACACTGAACGTTTGTCACCTTTAGGGCAACTGTCACCATTAGGCGGACTTACCCTAGTTATTAGATACTTACCTATATTATTTTATTATTAAAGCGCAGATACTATCATTTTGTTGCGTTTTGCCCCAATGCGTGTCCCAACGTGGTTGTCTACGCGTATATTTATAGGTATATCGTATACATATGTATGTATGTACTTACATATAAATAGGTATAGATACTCATTTAAGTGTTTGTGGGGACAGTCAAATTATGGTTTGTATTTTCAAAAATGGGTTGTTCTTCTTTTCTTCTTTAAAAAAATGTTTCTTCATGCAGTCAAAAAATGTGCATATGTGTATTTGTGTATATGCCTATCTGTTCAAAGTCAAAGTCAAAGTTCTAAACAGACTAATTTTGATATCCTTAAGCACAGTTTGGATTTTTTTGTTGCATAATTCAAGTTACGCAAATTGAGCTTATAATAAAGCGTAATTTTGTACATTTTTGACTTCACAAGGCGTTAACAAAATTTTGATTTTCTGTTCAGAAATTTTGATCTATTACATCAAACATTTAACAGTTCAGAAAAACATCCTGTTTCCATATTTTATTGTTTCTACTTGCTATTTATTTTTTCTAATTTTCTGAATTTCTGTAACCAAATAAAAATGTACTTGCAAAAAAATCCAAAACAACATTTGTTGAGCCGATAATTATGAATTTTTGATAAACATATAAAAAAGCATACCTAAATTGACTCTGTAGATCTAATTTGGTATTTTAATGTTCAATATACAGTAGATCAGTGTACACACACATATGTATACGTATATGTACATACCTCCGAAAGTAGAGATACATTTTGAAACGTGAGGACTTTACAGTACCATTTATAATGTAAAAAACAAGAATCAAAAGCGGAAAGGAATCATTCACAAAACCGAACAATGAAAAAGGAGAATGGCACTCTAAATGGATCTGTAATTTCTGTTATTTCTGTAGAATCATCCTCCCATTTTGCACACGGATGGGAAACAATGGCCGATACTGTGAAAGGAATGGGTGTATTACAACTACTATAAGTCCAACTATATCATTTGACTCTTGGAACATAGTTGTATCCTTTTGATGAGCAACTGAATCGCAGAATCTGTATTAAACACGAGAAATCTGAATTTAATTAAATATAACCGGAAAGATTATCCACGTATAGGTAAGGAATACATCACCTGATTATTTTGGTACGTAAATACACACATACACATGTATAAAATGATAGATATATTATCAATATCAGTATCTTTAATATCCTAGCTGCAATACATATCTTAAGGCAAGCGTATACGTTTATCTATAGATAAACACTGATCCACCTCTGCATTACGTAATAGATGTTGTTGGTGACAGATTGGATTGGGACATATAAACAAGAGTAACTATATCAGATATTTATGCACACGCCAAGCAAAAGTTCATTGAATCTGGTTCTTCTCTAATCAGTTACAGTCTACATCAATTACTGGGATTAAAGTCGACTAGTAATAACAACTGTATCAAAAGTTGGAGATGAAATGTCATATCAAAAATGCGTTCCAGTAATACACGCGCAGTATTCCAGTAGCGAGTCAAGGTTATTTTTCTGGTGTTCCGGGATATATTTGCAAGATTTTTTCCCTCCGCTAAACGATATTTTACTAGTTGTTTTTGGTCCCAGTAAATTTGCATTAAAAAATGATCTCCACAATACTTTACGCAATTTTGGCCATTTGGAGCATCTACCTACTCTTTTTTTACAAGTCCAGGAAAGCCCGGCTTCTCCAGAACTTCCCCAGCCCTCCACAGAAACCGATTTTCGGGAATGCGCTGGATTTTGGGCGAATTTCAAATGAAAGTACATATTCACGGAAATAAAAATTGTGCATATTAATCTGTGATGTCCATTAATAAAAATAAGTAACTTTGTTGGGTACCATACGTGGCAGCCAATTCCTAGCAACTTCTGTTCTCATTCGTTGAGCATATAATACGCAAATAAAAATGTTTAATTTATTTTTTCGGCTCCTGAAATGCATCCAGATTTCTTCAAGGCGCTCATTTTTGGAATGGAGAAATTCCAGGGATTGTCCTGCGGCTGGCTTTTCAATATGCCATACGTATCCGTCGCCACCGTGGATGGGGCACAGGTAAAAACTCCTGAATTTTAATAAATATATTAAATTAAATAAATACAATTTCCTCAAAAATATAAAAAATGTATTAAAATAAATCCTGGTAATTTTGTACAGCGAATCCTCTCATCCAACACGAACATTGACAAAAGTCTTGATTACAACTTACTCAAGCCGTGGTTAGGAGTTGGTTTGCTTATCAGTAAAGGTAAGCCACTTGTTTGTTAACACGATCATGGTAAATCGGCCACTCTGTCACAAATGTCAATTGTGCAAGCTGGAAATAAAGCACTTTGACCATGTAGCAAACAAAGTTTTCGAGTGTGTGAATGTATTATTACCTTTTCAGTTGCACCTATGAACTTACTTAATATTGGATAAACAGTAGTTTTTTCTAAAATTAAAAACCAAATAATGTCAAAGGGACGATTTATTATGAAGGTCAACAATGGTTTCACCGCCGGAAGCTCCTCACACCCGCCTTTCACTTCAAGATCCTGGAGGACTTCATGGATGTATTCAATGAGCAGAGCAACACGCTTGTTGATGTCCTCCGGGAGGAATTCGGCGATGGCAGGACTTTCAATGCCTTTCCTTATTTCACGCGATGTGCCTTGGATGTTATTTGCGGTAGGAATTATTTTTACAATGCTTTATTAAAGCAAAATTTCAACATGAATACACAAAATAAATATATACTTATTTTTACCCTATTAACATTTTTTGTCACTGTTTGTCCGCAGAATCAGCCATGGGAAAGGCTGTGAACGCCCAAAGGGAACGAAATTCGGAGTACGTCCAGGCAACCTATAAGTGAGGAAAACATTTTGAAATGGCACCAATCAATTATTGCTTACAAGTGGTATTTAGGTGAACAAGTTTTTGCAATTGTCTCTGCAGAATGACCGGAGTCGTCCAATATCGGATGTTACGACCATGGTTCTACCCGGAGTTTACTTGGCAACTTTGCTCCAAAGGAAAGGAGGAAAAGAAACTTCTGGCGATCCTTCATGATTTCACTGATAAGGTAGATACTGCAAAAACACCCAGAAGGTTTTAGTGGCTCGTTATTAATTTAATGACTATAGCTATATATGTATTTTTTAAATTTTGATTTAATTCACTTGCGTATATTTTTGCAACACTTGTTAAATTTATTTCTTGCATCTGTCCAGGTAATTGCGGAGCGGAAGAAGTTACTGTTGCAGCAGAAGCAAAATGAAGTGTCCTTGCCAGAGGTGGAGGACGATGACCAGGTGTTTATGACAGGTTTGCATTATCCAATAAAATGGATACGAATTTATACTGGAAGAACCTTTAAGAGAAAAAACCGACAGTAATTTAATTATTAATTATTAATATGTACAATAAATGTGCAACTCAGCGAAGAGACGAGTAGCATTTCTGGATCTGCTCATAACTGCGCAGATGGAAGAGACCGATCCCACGCAGGTGCTCACGGATGCTGATATTCGGGCTGAAGTTGACACTTTTATGTTTGAGGTATAGCCGCAAAATCTGTAAATTGTCAATACAAATGTTCAGTAAAGTTCCAATTTAGAATATAGTAATAATGTGATTCAATATTAAATGCTGTTTGGATGCCGAAAATCAAACCCGAATTATTTCTTCAACAGGGACATGACACCACTGCTGCCAGCTTGGCCTACACCGCGTATCTTCTGGGATGTCATCCGGAATATCAGGTAGAATGATTAATCTTGCCACAAAAAATTTCTTTACATTTCTTAGGTATTTTATGCTAAATGTGACGTGTCCCAGGAAAAAGTTTATGAAGAACTCCAAGAAATATTTGGGGACGACCGGACTCGACCGATTACCAGTGAGGATTTGACGAAGATGAAGTATCTTGAATGTTGTATTAAGGAGTCATTACGACTATTTCCGAGCGTGCCCTTGTTTGCCAGATCCATTACGTCGGACATTCCTTTCGGTAAAACGTTGTATGCTTCTTCTGTGAAAAATTATTTAATTATTATGTAATTTTTAAACTTATAAAATATTTTCACAGGTGAGAACATGACACTGCCAGCCGGGGCAACGGCGTTTATCATGACCTATTCCTTGCACCGAGATCCGGAGGTGTATCCCCTCCCAGAAGTATTTCTTCCGGATCGATTTTTCCCAGAGAATTCTGCTGGACGGAATCCCTTTGCATACATTCCGTTCTCTGCTGGACCTCGCAATTGCATTGGTATGAAAACGGAATTAACGAATTTATCTTATTGCAATTTAAAAAGTCTGAACATGAACAATTAGCCCAAGCTAATTGTAAAGTTTCGGTAACTTCTTCAACGAGTGGGAGCAATTGTTTATCTTAATATTTTTCTTCAGGTCAACGGTTTGCCATGATGGAAGAAAAAGTGGTACTTGCAAACTTGTTTCGGAATTTCAAAGTAAAGGCAGCTGAACGGAGAGAAGATATGATCTTGCTGGCGGAAATCATCATGAGACCTCTGAGGGGACTGCATCTTAGAGTTATACCTAGATTTTAACAATGATTTTTGAATATAAACGTTTGAATTTTATAGAATCACAGATTGAGCTGCAGTTACCAAAGTACGATTTACACATACTTATCCGACATAGGTGTAATTGGTGATTGCAAAAACAGTATAGATAGTGGATGACGTTGTGGAAGTAGCACTATTTTGTACAGTAGAATTTTAATTTAGTAATCAACAGATAGCTACAGTATTTAATATGGACAAAATAAAACGAGGAATTATAAGTGTCACTTAATATATTTAATATACGAGTATTTAATCACAAGTCGGAACATACACCTAAAAACATGCGTAATGAATACGTACAACGTATTCGTTTTACGTGTGCATATAAAATATAAAAATCAGCCATACGAACAAAAAAGTAAAATTATCAGATTTATAAAATTAAAAAATTCTATATGTAGCTATATTATTATTATATGATACTACGATTGGAAGCATTATTGATAGCCAGTTTACATACCCACTAAATTTCATTTAACTAAAATCTACATGCATCAAATATGCGGAAGACATGAAGCAAATCACATTTCACATAGTCGCTGATGAGCATCCCGGTTACGACGAGCACTGTACCATTTACCACACTTTTGGCATGTATGTTGCTTGGCCCTGTTCCCATGACCCTCTATATGAATCCGTTGCCGCCTTTCCTCGGTGAATGCCAATGGGCAGACGGAGCATTGATAGGGCTTTTCCCCAGTATGACCTCGTCGATGAATGAGGAACTTGTCCAAAAAGTTGAAACCTTTGCCGCAGAAGTCGCAGTTGAAGAGATACACACCAGTATGGACACTTGTGTGGAATCTGGCATATTTGTCCCGGTCATAGTGCTGTCCACAAAAGTCGCAGGAATATCGAGATTTTGAGTCAACTGTAATGCGAGTGACATACTTTGAGGTAGGTCCCATTCTTTCAGGGGTAGTGTCCAAAGCTGGAGTTCCGCTTTTGACCTTCTTCGTCTGAAGTACCGTCGCCGCGTTAACTTTTACTGGATTGCTCCTCACTCGTCGGATTCCCGTGCGATTGATCCGGGCTGCCTTTTGGGTAGGAGGCGATTGTTGCTGTAGGTTGAGTTTGCTAAATGAATTAATGTCAACAGCAGCGCCCAAGGCTCTTTTAGCCTCGATGAATGACACTCGTTTGATCTCTATATTGTGCAACTTCCTCCTGATGTCAACTGTAGATTTAGCTAAGGGCTGTTTGAAAGTGGTAACAGGTTTAGATAAAGGCTTTTTAAAAGTAGAACCGGGTTTAGCTATTGTCCTCTTCGACGTGGAAATGAGTTTAGCTGTCTGCTTTTTGGAACTGCAAATGAGCTGGTGCCGGTGGCGGGAGGTTGGATGCGCGAAACCCGCATGGCATTTATTACACCGGTAAGGCTTGACTCCAGTGTGGATGTTTTCATGATATCGGAGATTGGATGTCGAGCTTAACTTCATGTGACAGTAGCTGCAGGATAATGATTTGGGTCCAGTAACACGGGCATGGCCAGCCTTGGTTTCAACTGTAACTACTGAAGCTTCACTATCCACTTCTGATCCACCCTTGGGACCTTTTCTTGCTGTTACTGCTGAATCTCTCTTTACTTGATCGTGTTTCACCGACTTCGGAGGATTAGCAATGTGATCGGCATCCGGGACTCTTGATTTTGATCCGCTGACATGCGCGGGGGAAGTGCTAAACATCAATAAGAACGACCAAATCAATAAGTAACGAATAGCGTTTGCAAATTATAACTATAACAGCATATTTCCAGTGAAAATGATACAGTACTTAACTGAGAAATATAATCATAAATCTGACAGACCAGTATAACTTTGTTCCACCAACATTTTACAAGTTACAAAGTGTGTCCCACCGGCTTAGAATCACGTATCGACAACAGAATCACCCAATTTTCGAAATAATACAGACAAAAACAGTATGAAATACACACAATCTAATATCTGATCGATCTTACCTGGTCCCATTTAATTTGGCGAGCTGTTTGGCTTTCAAATCATTCCGAACTTGTTGAAGATGCACGGTCAATTTGTGATCCTTGAATTTATCCACGTTCAAATATTCCTTCTTACAATATTTACACACGTACATGGTAAGGTACTTGTAGTGTTTCAACATTAGTTACTATTTGCAATGACCTCTAACCTGACCTGACACCCTGAACCGTCACATTTCCAATTTACATGAATCTGTCAGTGTCACTGATCTAAAACTACTTATATTTATTGGTTCAAATCAAATCTTGAAATTAAAAAAATCCGGAATGTAATTTTGACCTCCTGACCCCCAGAAAATCTGTTGTATTGATCAAGGTCAAGTGACCCGCACTTTGATCAGAGTACTTCAAATTACAAAAAAATTACGTGGGAAGGAAATGTGGGCCCTGAAAAAGAGTGGCAAAGTGGAGCTTTAATCAAGGAAAAATGAAAAAGTGGAAAATTAACCGTCACACTAAAAAAATTTCAAGCTGGCGCTCGCATTGCCCTCCAAGGAAAATGATGCTCCATTTGACTCATTGGAAGCTGGAGAATGCCCGAGGAATTCCAGTTATTTTTAGGATTTCCAGTTTCACTTCCCAGAAAGCACTTTTATTTTGTCACTTGAAACCTCGTTATTTGGTTCGTTGAAGGCTTGAAGGATCAAGGAACACCTGCTGAGTCTTTCAATACGAAGGAAAAGCCCTTAAAAATAGGTATTTATTTTTATTACTTAAAATTTAAATTTTGTTACCTGTACGCGTTTATTTTCACATATGTATGTATAAATTAATATAAACGATTTCAATTTCCAAATCTACGTATTTATTCGTACTACACAGGCCTGTGCAATTAACGCCTTCGAAATTAATAATTATTAAATACCAATTAACTACTGGGTAATTAAATTTGT
>JAQGBT010004803.1:0-15694 GCA_034698585.1 Disparrhopalites patrizii
AAAAAGAGGGAAAATAAAGGAAGAACTAGAAAGAAAAAAGAGGGAAAATAAAGGAAGAACTAGAAAGAAAAAAGAGGCAAAATAAAGGCACAATAGACAGAAAAAAGGAAAGGGAAAATGAAGGCAGAATCGACAGGAAACAGAAAAGGGAAAATGAAGGCAGAATAGGCAGGAAACAGAAAAAGGAAAATAAAGGCGAAGAGAAAAAGAGTCAGAAAAACGGAGAGAAAAAAAGTAGAAAAACGCTGCAAGAGAGAAAAGACACGAGGGGAAAGATAATTTTTTTCATTTCACAAAATCCAAACTGCTTCTGTCTCGCTCTCTGTCTCTCTCTCTCTCTGGTACAGCAGGGTTACACTGAAGACAATTTACACATGCTCCAATTATTCCCAAATTAATTCTCCATCCATGCTTGGCCCCCCTGCAATTCGAGGGGACCAACGAAGCATATGGATTTCTCGGATATAGCTACATACATATATACATATATATGCGCATACTGTACCATACATCACAATATGGATTCATATAATAATCATAATACCCAGGGGAAAGTGTGTGTAATGCCCACTTTTTGTGAGTAAATCCAGTGACCAAATGCAAGGATCTTTTTACCCCCAAAGTCCAACCATGTATGAAGTGTTGTGTGAGCAAAAGGTCACGGAATAATTATGGAAGGCAATGAAATTACAGAAATTGCACATATGCTTTCACTTGGACATTTTCTTTTGCTCAATTCTCTGATTTCTATTTTGCATTTAGATTCCTGTTATCACTTATTATACAGTATTTAATTTATCATCCAAAGTTAAGACGGAAGTTAAGACGTTTTTTTAATTATTTTAATTATTAATTAAGAAATTACGCCGAAAATTGAAATGCGTTTTCGACTGTCTTCTGTCGATTTTTCCCGCCTTTTGGCACTCGGAAAAACTCTTGCATTTTCATTTGACCGCAAACCTTCCACACAAAAATGTTTTCTTGGCGGCATTAAATGCCGACTTTCCTCCCCAAAATGTATGGAGCCCTATAATAATAAAGTGGACGTATATCAATCGTTTACTTTCCCTTCCTTTTTTATGGCTATATTTCATTGATTTCCGCTTGTTTGCTCTTCCACATTTACTAGTTTCTCTATGAGCAAAAGCGAGACAATTGTATTAAGAAGTCGTAAAAATGGAGCCATCGAAGACTTTATGTATTTGTATGCACCAAAGCAATCAGATCCTCTTTCCATTACAGCCCCCCAAACATTTTTTCTTGATCTCCCTCCTGTTTTTTCTACGACAAACCACATAAAGATTCCTTTGAGGGGGCAAAGCACCAATTTATTCCGTGTATTTCCCCCATTACGAGAATTAATTCTGGGAAATGTACCCATCCAAAAAACATGGGTAGCTTCTCCCAAGACTTTCCCTTCTCGCGACTTTCCCTCTCGAGTAAATATAATATATTAATTTTTTTTTAAAGATTCGATTTACCTTGATTTAATTAATTCTCCGTTTTTCCTAGGAAAAGCATTTTCAAGGAGAAATATTGACCCACATTTTTTGAATGGGATTTTTCCTGATGCTGGGGAAAAGTTAAATTTTTCCACCACAAACAATTCACGGAGGACAAAAATAAATCCTCAAAACTTCCCTGTCAGACAAGATGAATTTATTGCAAAACTTATTATGAATCTCTACACCGCCTCAAACAAAGGGAAAGACCCTTGTAAAAAAAAGCTTTCATCATATTCCTCCGACTTTTTCTCAACAGCAATGAAAGAGGGAATTTCCTTTGTTTTTTTTTGGAGTGGGTCCTCTCCTCTTTTTTTTTCATGGTGGAGTTTTTACTTATGCATGTTAGGATGCAAAGGCGAGACAGAAACGTTTAAGGGAGAATCGGGGGGAGGAAACGGCACAGGAACGGAAGGAAGACCAAATCAAAAGGCGAGAAAATCAAGAGAGATAGCGAGAAAACCTAATCGAAAAATCCAGTGAAATGAGACTAAATAATTTTAAGAGAAAAATTATAAGAGCGAAAATAGAAGAAAGAAAATTGAGCTAAATTAAATAAGAGAAAACATAAGAGCTGAATTCTGAGAGCGAAATTTGAGCGAAAATATAAGAGATGAATTATAAAAGAGAAATTTGAGAGAAAATATAAGAGATGAATTATAAGAGAGAAATGAGAGAGTAAGTAGAAGATAGAAATTCGTGAGAAAATAGAAGAGAGAAATTAGACAGAAAATATAAGAGACACATTGTAAGAGAGACATTTGAGAGAATGTAAAAGATCGAAATTATAAGAAAGGAAAATCGAAAAGCGATATTGTAAAAGGGAAATTCGAGAGAAAATAAAAGACCGAAATTACAAAAGGGAAATTGTAGACAAAATAGAAGAGCTAAATTATAAGAAAACAATTGAGAGAAAAAATATAATGAAGTTAGAAAAAAAATAGAAAAGAAGAGTTAAAGCAAAATTACAACAGAGAAATTAGAGAGAAAATAGAAGAGCGAAATTAGAGGGAGGGAATTAGGAGAGAAATTAGAAGAATCAAAGAACGTAGGACAACAAGAAAGGAAGTAAAGAAGAGAAAATTGGAAGAAAGAGACGGAAAAAATCTGAAAAGCAAAAAGGAAGTGCAGACACAGAAAAGAGAAAGATATAAAAAAAAACAAAGGTAAAGGTGGAGAAAAAACGCCTGAAAGTCTTTAGTTTGCTAAAACAGAAAAAGTGGCTTGATTCCTTCTTTTCCTGTTATAGCTATCGCAAAACTAATCCCAAATTTCCTAGTAGAAGCCCTATTCTCCTCCAATCCCGTGAAAAGTCCGGTGGAAAAGCTCCCACATTTTTTTTCTTCCACCCACAATAAAGTTGAAAAAGGAAGGATTTTCTCCTCTTGCCAACCCTTTTATCAAGTAGAAGAAGACAACTTACACCGTGGAAGACCCACAAGACCAATGGGCTTTTCTTTTAAGCACATAAATACTGCTGAATGCAAGGAGAGCCCATTCTCTGGGAACATCCCTTTCCTTGTGTCAGTCCCATCGTAATACACAGTTAAAGGGTGGAAAATTTTAGTTGAATTCATTCCGATTCATTGTTATTGTAGCATCAGAAGAAAAGGACAACTTTTTGTTTGGACTGCTTTCCCTCCAGAAAGAGACAAAACATTTTTTTACAACAAAATTAATGACACATTTTCTACTTGACATCATCATGGCCTTTTTCTGGAAATTTGTTTTTTTTCTCTTTCTCTGTCTTTCTTTCTTCATGGTAGTAAATGGTACGAGGAGGACAAAGAGAAGAAAATGCATATACTATTCCTCCCTCTTACGCCACTCCGCTGAGCAGGGACAATGACTGGGGGTAAAAGTCGGGAAGGGAATAAAACAAACGCCTCAATTCGGGTGAAAGAGATAAAAAAAGGGCAGAGTCAAGAGAAACGAAAGAGCGAGAGGATGCCAACGAGAAGATATTACAATGGAAAAAATAAAACAACCAAAAATGGTACGGCGAAAGTTCCAATGAAGAGATTGAAATATTTGGTAAAAGGAGTAAGAAATTGTTTCCGACACGAGGAAAAGTCAAAGACCGAAAAAGTGGCAGAAAAAGCTCCGAAAACAAAACGAAGGAGAAAGCACCAAAAACATAATGTCGGGTGAAACTTTGATGGAAAACGCAACAATTAAACTTGAAACATGAATTTGTAGGGAGAAATCCAAAGAAAACGTAGGGCATAAGAAAAAGTAAAGAAAAAAGTGAGCTAGATGTAAAAACATAAATAACGTTGTAAGAGAAAGCTTCAAGAAAAACAATAAGTAAATAACTTTAAAAGAGAAAGCAAAAGGAAAAATAATAGATAAATAGCTGTAAAGAGAAAGCAAAAGGAAAAATAAATAAATAGCTATAAAAGAGAAAGCAAAAGGAAAAATAAATAAATAGCTATAAAAGAGAAAGTAAATGGAAAACCCAAAGCAAAAAAGGGAACCGCAAGATAAAACCAAAATAAAGAGAAAGTAAACGGAAAAACAAGCGCAAAAATGGGAACTGCAAGATAAAACTAAAAGAAAAGACTACAAATGAAATTATACCAAAAGGAAAGTAAAGGAGAAAGCAGCCAAACAAAAATAAAGGAACCGTACACGGAAAGTTAAAACAAGAACCAAAAACAATAATGACGAAATGAACACGAAATGAAGACAATCCTCAAAATTAAATTTATAAACGCCACAAACAGAAAGTAAGCCCTGAAATATAAACGGGAAAATATGAAAAGAGAAAGTAAAAGATAGAAATCAAAAAATGAAAAATTCAGACGATGAAAGCAAAAAATATAGCGTAACAGAAAAAAGCGCAAAAAAGAAATAGAAAAGTGAACATCCAAAAGCTAAATCAGACCAACACAGTAGCCAGAAAGAAGATCAAGAAGCTAAAAAATCGGAAAAATCCGTGGAGAAAGCAGTGAAAGCCTTTCAAAAGCTGGAGAGAATGACAAAGGGAAGAGTAAGAGGGAGAGAAAAAATAGAAGGGAAACTTACTAAGTCAATGAGTTAACTTGCACAGTCGAGATAAAGTCTGGGTAAGATTTATAATAATAATAAAACCGAAGAGAGAACAAGAGAGAGAGAGAGAAAGGAAAAGAAAGAAAGGAAAAAGTTTTTCTTTCTCTCTCTCCATAGTAGTCTCAACTCCTACACAAGAAAAGACAAAGTCTGATAGAAACGGGGAAAAAAAAGTTACATAAAGACGACAGAGGCTTTTTTCTCGCCCGAAAAAAAAAAGTGTGTAGTCGTAGTTGTAGCACTGTGCTTTTATATTGTGTGCACTTAATACAAGGCTTTATTGTCATTTGGCTGAGACGGTACTTGAAAAGTCAACAGGGATTGTCACCTCCAACGGTGGAGAGTTGTGTAATACGAGAGATTTAACCTCTTTTCTACATTCACCCCTTTTTCCCCCTGACTATACTTCATCCTGGAGCTTTACCTATTTTTTTTTTGTTAGGGGAATTTTTTTTCTTCTTCTAACCCCTCAATGTTTTTGTTACAACGCACCTTTTTTCGGAGAAATAGAAAATTTCTGAGGGAAGTCAAGTGGAAAAAGGGGAAATGGTCTTAAAAAGGGAAGAACATGCAGAGAGCGTTGGAGAATTTTTTATAAGCAATTTTTATTACGGGCATAATCCGTTGTCTCCCGCACTTTTCTCTTCTTTCAACTTTTCCAAGCCTTTTTAGGAAGGTAAAAAAAAAATTTTTTTGTTTATTTACAAGTTTATTAGCAGACAGATGAAAGAATGTGTTTTTTTTTACCGCCAAAATTTCTAACTCTCCCTAGTTATGGTCGTAAATGGGGGGGCAACCTTGAAATGAAACGGTTTCCTGTCAATATGGAGATAAAGTGAGAAAATGTCATCCAGCTAATTAATGTGATACGTGAAATAAAATTAAATAAATAAAATCGGGATAGAAATGAATAAAAAGACACATTTTGGATACAATATCAAGGTGAAAAAGGAGACAAAAAAATGTAGTTGTACAGAAATTTGAATTTACCGGAGAAAACAAGATACCTAAACAAAAAAAATGGAAGAGCACATGGTAAAACTTAACGGGGGAAATAATTAGACATAAAAAAATATGATCAACCAGAATCAAGTGGAAAAAACTGGTGACGAGAGCTTCTTCAGACATTCAAAAGGAACGGCAAAGTGTGAGTAAAAGTGAAGAAAGCGCTTTGTCTCCGAAATGAGAACAATGTCAGAAGGCGTAAAAAGTATTAAAAAAATAGGACTTCCAACAAATGCAAAACATATGGTGCAAACGAATTGACACAAAAGTCTTCGTAAACACACGGCTCAGCATTTTACACGCAATCACATGGAAGGGAGAGAATTTATATGGGTTGCAATAAGGCTATGACTCCGCATGGAGCTTCATGGGAGCAAAAAATAAAGAAAGGGATATAAAAAAAGGATAGGCGGAGCAGAATGGAAAAATGAGATTGAAACAGGAGAATAGTACATGTGAGTGGCAGAAATGCAGAGGGAAGATATTTCAGGTAAAAATTTTTAAAAAAAAATAAGATAATTGAGACAATAAAGAGACCCCGATATAGAGCAGATGACAACGCGCAGAAAAAGGAGACTGGGAGAACGAAAATAGAGAAAAAGGTAGAAAAGTAGACGGAAAGAAGGAAAATAGTGAGAAAGACAGAAAATAGAGAGAAATGAGAAAATCCAAGAGAAACAGGAAAACTAAAGCGACGGAAGGGAAATAGAGAGGAATAAAAAAAAAAAGAATAATATAAACAATAAAGAGCAAGAAAACAGAGAAACACGGAGATTCAGAAAGGAAAAGACACAAGATAATAGAGATAAATAGCAAAAAAAAAAGAATAAAATAAAGATAAAAAAGGAAAGGAGATAAGATAATAGAGAGAAATAGCAAGGAAAATTAAGAAGGGAAAACCCAAGAGCAAATGCCAGAGAGAGAAAGGAAGAGAGACAGAGAGAGCGAGTAAAACATAGAAAAACACGAAGAAAAATAGAGAAAGGAAAAAATGGGAAAATAGATAAAAGGGAGGGAGACACGGTAATAAAAAGAGAGAAAATTTAAAATATAGAGCGACAGAGGAAGAAAAAAGCAACAACAAGAACAACAAGGAAGCAAGAAAGATAAGAGAGAAATCGTGAAGAAAGGAATATAAAAGGAAATAAAGAGTAGAAAATCGCCCAGACAGAGAAATAGAGAGACACTGCAAGTCAAAGAGAATGAGAAGGAGAGATAAAAAGAGAGAGCAAAACAGAAAATAAGAGAAATATATTTCATAGATGCAGATAGACAAGGCAGTAGACAACGATAGAGAAAAAGGTAGAAAAAGAGAGAGAGAGACAAGAATGTGAAAGAGAACAAACAACAAAGACGTGATAGAGAAACACAAAAGACACAAGATGTAAAGTAATTTTGAAAAAAATAAAATAAGCAGTAAATACAAGACCGAGGGAATAGGCAGGCATTAAAAAGAAAAGAATTATTGGGGGAAGGCACTTGACAAGGAAAAGGAGTGCCAGACGAAAAAAAGAGCAAATTTACTCCAGACGAAGAAGAAAAAAAACAGAACAAAAAATGGAACAAAACCAAACCAAGGGCAATTTCCCACCCTCAACCGCATTTCACTCATCCCCTCATAAAAAAACGGGCATTACCATTTCCCAAGATACTCTAAATTCTCCTCACAGAAAAAAAAAAGTATAACCATTTCCTACCTCAACCCTGACCACAACCTCCTCCATCCCAAGTATTCCCTTGGAGGATCCAGAAGAAGAAAAAAATTGAATTCACACACAAACAATCAGAAAAATCACCACGATTCCATTAAGATCAGAGGAGAGACCAACTTTTTTTTTCTTCAACGTCAACAAAGGCAATTGACAAGATGAACAATCGAATAAACTTTTCCACACATTTCTCCCCCAAAAATTTCTCTCTATACTTTTCCCATTGATTTCCTTTCCACCAACATTTTTCTCCATGAACTTGCACTGGATTGGGAAGAGCCTATGTGGATCTATATGTATAATATATAGCCTATATATTTTATGTATATGAAGCCTATATAAAACATTTTGCAATTCACTGGACTTTCGTCCTCATTTTATCATTGCGTACCCCAAAAAAAAAATCCTGGCCCAATTATACTTTACCCTCACCAATTTTTTTTTATCATTTCCCACATCCTTCACCTTTTCACACGCATTTGCACGTACAGCAAAGGAAGAGAGGAATTTGTTCTGCTGTAATTATATGCACTTCACAATTTTGCACACATTTTTATTTCCCATTTATTTATTTTTTTCTCCTCTTCCCCCACTTACATCATTTTTACCTTGACAATGTGGGAGCGGAAAGTGCCATATTGGTTCCCACAACTTACCCAAAGGCTTGTCTGGAACCACAACAGTGAAATAAGAAGGAAAGGAGGATTAACAAGACAGAGTCCATGCGGAACAAAGTGGGAAGCGAAAAATCCTCATTTTGCAAGGCGAGAAAATTTTGCAGATACAAGCAGAGAACGCAGGTAAGAGATGAAATGGGAAAATTGGAAAGGGGAAAGTACAAATCAATGAAAAATATTTATTCTAGCAAGAGAATTGAAAAGGAAAAAAGTCAGAAACATTAAAACAAATAATGAGGGATAAGCAAGGGAATTGCACAAGAAGAGAGAATGCTGGAAAATGTGGAAAAGGAGAGGAGAAAGGAGAGAAAATAAAGACAGGTAGAGCAAACTGGGAAAGTGGCAGAAAATATGTAAAGAAAGAAAGAAAAAGGGGATTGCGACAACAGCGAGATAATTAACGAGAAAAGGAGACCGAGAGATAAAGAGATTACGTAAAAGAGACATGAAAAGTAAAGGAAGAGAAAATACGAAAAAAGAGACGTGAAAAGTAAAGAAAGAGAAAATACGAAAAAAGAGACGTGAAAAGTAAAGAAAGAAAAAACGAAAAAAGAGATATGAGAAGTAAAGAATTCGAAAAGTGAGACAGAACTATGTATAAAATGAAAATGCTAGCTAAACCTACAATAAAATAACAAACGGCGTGAATGCATTGCTTTAGAAAATTAAAAACGTCCTACATTATGTCCCGTTTTCTCATCTTTCTCCCTCTTCCATCCAGGTTTTTACAATTACACAACCGGCCCCCAGCTCAAATTGTGTGAAACAAATCCTTATTAAATTTACACGTACTAAAACGAATAAAATGTGCAAAACAAACTCATATCTAATTTAAATCCTTAAAAAGAATACCAGACAAATAAGTCACCCATGAAACTGGAGAAGCATAACAAGTCCCAAGAAAAACATCATAAGATTTGTCGACACAGAAATAATGAAATCAAAATAGACAAAAACGGACTCAAAAAAGGGCTACAATTTGTGGAAGAAAGCGCTCGTGGAAGACCTTCTTTTTTTCATAAAGAAATCTACCAGGTTTGTTAGCAGCATAAAATGTAACTTTATCTCCGACGTGTACAGACGTACATGCGTTTTTATTTACTTTTACCCTTCAAAAAAAAATGAAAGTATAAAAAAAGGACGATCGCTTCAATTTACCCTTTTTCTCTCTTTTAGATTTCCCCCTTAAAAAAATATGTGTCCTCCTCTGTAACTCAGAATGCGCCTTGTCACCTTCAAACGAGACATTACTACCACATGTGTGTGTGCCCGTGTAGTATATATGGTTTTTCCTCTGGTGCAATATTAACCATCCTCCTCCTCCTACCCCTCCACCTCCTCCTTAAGAGAATAATATATTCTTCGTCCTCCTCATATAAAAGTAGAAGAGAAGGGGGGAAAAAACTTCCTGTGGATAGATATATTCATTTTTCCCCCTTCCCTCAACTCATAATAATGGTGAAGTCCTTTTTTTTGCGCTACTTTCAACGGCTTGTAAGCCGTAACAAGTAGCAGAGGAGGGAACCTTTAAAACATATTTGGATGTTTATACGCCGTCTCAAGAGTGTAAAAAAAAAGATAGAGAAAAACGTATGTACACTTTTAACCAAAGAGACAGGGAAAATTTTTATCAACTGGGTTCTTGAAAAGAAAGGAAAATGCAAGGGAGGCAGCAGGAAGGTGAGTCAAGCAAATGCACAGAATAAGAATATGACCAATAAACAGAGAGAAAGAATCAGAGGAGGGGAGACATTTGCAAAGGGGCTATTGGACGAGAAAGGAATAGAGCAATAGAAAATCACAGAGTTTCAAAACGGAGAAAGACAAAAGAGCCAGAGATTTCGCCAAACCCGATGAGGATTTGGATGAGAAAGCCGGAAAAAATCGAGAAAAAATAAGAAAAGTTGAGCGACTCACAGGGAGAGACAGAGTGAGACAGAAAAAGCGACAGGGAGGGCGAAAAGGGCAGAGAGAAAGAGGAGACGAATCGGAAAGGGAGAGAGAAAGAGAAAAAGGTAGAGATAAACAAAATGTAGAAGGAAACAAAAAGGTAGAGAGAAAAACAGAGAGACGAAAAGATACAGAGAGAAACAGAGACGAAAAGGTAGAGAGAGAAGCAGACAGACAAAAAGTAGAGGGAAAGAGAGAGAAGCAGACAGACAAAAAGGTAGAGAGAAAGAGAGAGGGAGACAAGGGTACAGAAGGAGAGAGAGAAAGATGCAGAAAGACAAAAAGGTGGAGAAAGAGAGAGAACGAGGCAGAGAGATAAAAAGGGGAGACAGAGAGAAAAATGAAAAGAGGGAGGTAGAGAGGAAGATTAAGAGATAGGAAGAGGTCGAGAGAGGCAAAGACAAAGAGAACGAGACAGAGAAAGCAAAATGTAGAGAGATAACGAGGGCGAGAGGAAAGAAAGAGGGAGAAGTAGAAAGAAAGAGAAAAGGTCCAGACAGAGATGGCTAGAGAGAAATAGAAATACAGAGGCGGAGATAGAGAAAGAAAATAAAAATAGAGAATAAGGGAGAGAGAAAAGAGCAAGAAAGAGCGAGAGAGAGAGAGAGAGAGCGAGAGAGACAGCTATTGAGATAAAGACGAAAAAAATAAAGTAAGTCTAGAGTGATGAAATTTGTTTTTCCACCCAAAACAAATTAGTTTTGCGGAAGCAAATGGCTTTCATTTTCAACGGAAGTTTATTACTGCAACATATACCTTTTTTTCTTTTCATTCCCATTTTTTCCCCTGCAAAGCCGGGAACTAACGTTTTACACTGAGAGAGCTCGGAAGGTTTAAGGGGTTTAGCTACTACTACAGTAGCATTCATGTAATTCTATATAAGGAGGGAGAGCTCCTAGCTTTTTATAGGGGGAGTTCCTCCCTTTATATGGACCTTGTGTGGGAGTTCTTATTACTGACTTTAGTTTTTTTTTACGTACAAAAACGAAGGAGGAGGAGCCAGTATATGGTCTAACAGGAGTGCTTGGGGAAGACTGAAGTTCTCAAGAGTTCTTGAAGAGGAGGAGAGACAGTAAATTTAAAAAGAAAATATTCCTTCTAAACGATTACCTTTCCTCCTCTAAGACTTTCCCTCTCCAATCTTTTTTTTTTCTTTGGATATCCTCGTCTCATTATTTTTTCTCATTTTCAATTTCGTCCTTTTTTTCCTCTTCCGATTTTTGGCTGCTTTATATTTCGTCTTTTTCTCTCGTTTCCTCCCTTTTTCTGTTTCTCCCCTTTTTCTCTCTTTTCCGTGTTTCTCCCTTTTTTCTCTCTTGTCCCTTTTTCTCCCATTTTTCTCTCTTGTTGTTTTTCTCCCTTTTTCCTCTCGTACCTTTTCTCCCTTTTCCTCTCTTTTCCTTTTTTCTCTCTTGTCTGTTTTTCTAAATTTTTCTCTCTTGTACCTTTGCTCCCTTTTTCCCTCTTGTTGTTTTTCTCCCTTTTTTCTCTCTTGTACCTTTGCTCCCTTTTTTCTCTCGTACCTTTTCTCCCTTTTTCTCTCTTGTACCTTTGCTCCCTTTTTTCTCTCGTACCTTTTCTCCCTTTTTCTCTCTTGCACCTGTGCTCTCTTTTTCTCTCTTATCCGTTTTTCTCCATTTTTTCTCTCTTGTACCTTTGCTCCCTTTTTCTCTCTTGTCGTTTTCCTCCATTTTTCTCTCTTTTTCTGTTTTCTCCCTTTTTTTTCTCGTACCTTTTCACCCATTTTCTCTCTTTTCCTTTTTCCTTAATTTTGTCTCCCTTTTTCCTCTCTTTTCCCTATTCTCTCTTTTTTCTCTGCTTTTACTTGTCCTTTTCTTCTATATAAGTTATTGCCTTTGATCTTTTCATATATGTCTTCGTCGTATCGTCGTCTCCCTCCGGCTCTCTCTGTATTTACGTCGTCTCTTTGTTTTTGTAATTCCATCTTGCCTTCCATTCCATTTATTTTGAGGCGAGATAAAATAGCAAAGACTTCCTCCCCCCCCCCCCCCGTAAGAAACCTCTCTAAACTATACTATTCCCCTTTAATGTATCCCTTTCCCAGTTGCCATCTTCCTCCCTCACATTGACATGGGGTCGTCCATTCCATCTTCTCATATATGTATACATACATGTATATGGATACACATGTATGTATATGTTATATCCAAGTAATCCCAAATGCATAAATTTTCCCGTTGCATTTGCTCCCCGAATTACTCTTCCCCTGCAAGTCTCATGGAATGCGGGATAATAGTAGGTTTTCAGGGATTGATATAGGAGATCTAATAGGGGATAAATGGGAGAGCATATAATGTATAGGGGCCTTGCTTTTGTCTCATAGAACAGGCATAAAGGTCGGCGGGGAGGACCGAAGTAAAAGAAAAAAAATGCCATGTACCTCCGTACTATCAACACACATAAAAATGCAGAGAGACGGACGGGAAGGAACATTTCTCACACGGGAAGGAATTTACAGCCATGACTTTTGGATCATCTGCCTTTAATGGGATGACTGTCATCCATGAAAGTATATAAAAAAAAAGTGTGGCACAGGGGGGAAATTCTATCTTGTGCTATTAGAATCCCTGTACATATATTTACTATAGGAGGGGATGAGGGAGGAGGGGAAAAGAAGCTTTTTCGCATTTGGGGGAAGGGGAAAAAAGACGGGATGGTTTTTGTGACCATGCAATTTCCGGATGCTACACATCTGTAGGTTATGTGCGTTTGTCGTTCCCGAAATAAAAAAAAAAAATGTTTAATTAATGATACTTGAAGGCATTGATTAAAATGCCACTGACACTGGACTCTTACTAGATGGGGTGGGAGGGGGAGGGGGAGTCATCAGCTGTTTCCATTCAATTCTCCTTGCTTGTCTCGCGGACTTTAAAATTAGATTGGGATTCCTTCCCCGTTTGTCTCTCCCTTCTGGTTCTTACTTTTACGTGCTCTACTTTCTCACTCTCCCGCTCATTTCCTCCTTGTCTGTCCCCCCATCCTGTTCTTTCTCTATCTGTCTCTCTTGTGGAAAGTACTCTTTTTTGAGTCGTTCTTTATTTTTACTTTTCTTGTCCCTGATTCACTCTTACCTCCTCTTTTTCTCTCTATTTTATTTTTTCGCCCTTCTTTTACGTCTCTTTTCCTCACTTTTCTCTCTTTTCCTTCATTTTATTTCGTCTTTCTCATGTTTCTTCATCATTGCATTTCCCCTGTTTTTTCTTACTTTTCTCGCTATTATGCTTTCACTTGTCTCTTTGTCTTTCTTTTATTTCTATTTGTCTTTCTTTTATCTCCCTTTGTCTTTCTTTTATCTCCCTTTGTCTTTCTTTTCTGTATTTTGTCTTTCTTTTACTTCATTTGTCCTTCTTTTTATCATCATTTGTCTTTCATGTATGTATGTATTTTGTCTTTCTGTCATCTCTTTTTGTATTTCGTTTATCTCTGCTTATCTTTCTTTTATCTCTTTTTGTATTTGTTTTACCCCCTTTCGTCTTTGTTTCATCTCTTTTCGGTTTTCTTTTATCTTTTTTTGGCTTTCTTTTATCTCTCTTTGGCTTTCTTTTATCTCTGTTTGGCTTTCTTTTATCCCTGTTTGGCTTTCTTTTATCTCTGTTTGGCTTTCTTTTATCTCTCTTTGGCTTTCTTTTATCTCTCTTTGGCTTTCTTTTATCTCTCTTTTCTTTCTTTTATATCTCTTTCCTGTCTTTTATCTCTCTTTTCTGCATTTTCTGTTTTTCTTTTTTGATGTCGCTATTCCCATTGTATCCTTCTCTGCCATTACTTCGTGTCTCTTTTGCTTGCTTTTCTAACTTTTATTCTTTATTTTCTATCCTTATTCCTTTTAACAATTTTTTCTCTTTCGATGCTTCTATTAGTTCTTCATTCTTTGCATTTCTGTTTTTCTTTTATCCCTTTTTTATTCCTATCCGCCATTTTCTCTCTTTTTTCTATTCTTTTATGTCGCTTTTCTCATAGTTCTTCATGTCTTTGTTTTATCCCTTTTTTCTTCTTTCCATTTGTTCATCCGTTCTATGTCCCTTCTGCCTCTCTCTCATTTAATTTTCCTTTTTTTCCGTAAGATTTTGTCTTCCTGTTTTTATCTATTTTCTCAATTTTTTTCCGCTTTCCAGGCTCTTCTCTTTCCTTATGGCCCTGCTTCTGTTTTCTTTTTCCTTTGTCGCTTTTTTCTCTCCTTCATTTTATTCTCTTCTCTGTTCCTTTGGCTCAATTTTTAATACCATGTTAGAGCTTCTGTCTGCTTCTCATGGTCCGAGAGAATAATTATTGTAGAACACCCCGAGTAAAACACGATGAGGAAATTGTATGATGTGCTTTAGCATATCAATGGCACATTTCCCTCCATTTCCATGGCTGTCAGGGGAACTGTCGGAAGTGTAATAATAAGTCATGGATTTCAATTAGAAAAAGGTAGAAAGGTTTTTAAAGGGAAATAAAGGGTGATCATTGAATGTATTCAGAGCACGGTATAGCACATGGTTCACAAATGTACTGTCAACATCGTCCTCCCAACCACGACATTTCCCGGCTGTTCCAATATGCTTTAAAATTTTGTTTATGTAACCGTTGAAATTAAATAAAATACCAGAATTTTTCCCACTGAAAACAAGGTTGTAAAAAAACAAATGTCGACCACCTCAACATTTTTTATCTACTAATTAATTCAGGGAATCGTACCGTTTCGGTAATGTTCTCTGGAAGCTCTGGGAGACCGGGACATTTAATATTCTTCCAATTTCTGCTATCCAAGTTCACTCCATAAGTTTCCCCCCTGCCACATTTGGAAATCAAAGGTCTAATTTAGGAGCCAAATATGTTTTAATAACTGTCCCCATGGAAGTACACTTTCCTGGGGAGGGTTAAATTATTCTTCAAAGGAGTTGGATCAAAGTGAAGGAGAAAATTTAATTTCATACCCGGCTGACTCTCTCCTAGAGGAATGACATGTAGAAAAGAGCCACCATTTTTTTTAGTCATGTTCTTGTTTTGGATAGCGGCAAGGTCTCCTTATGACAAGAATATAAGTGCATCTCCAAAGTGTAATTAAATCCGGTGAGATTTGATTTCAGAAATTAAAGTGTTTCACGCACTTAATTGACGGATGCCCAAATACACATGTTCATGGCCTGTAAAGTATCTGCTCTTTATTAGGCATGTACATATAATGTATACACGATGAAAATGCGTATAGCAATTGTTTTAGAAACAACCATTTCAAATTCAATCACAGTTCAAAGGCATTCCATCCATACATTTTAAAAGCTCTAATTTGTCCGGTACACTACCATAGTGTACCTTGTTGGGGAAACAAAGGATCTTTTTAATCACTCTTAATCTAATCATGGAACCAAAGAGGTGTAAGGGATAAATGCAAAACAAGGGTTGCCCTTACACAAATTTACAAATGGAGTGCTTCTGGTAATTTCATATGGGACTCCTTTAGGAAACAAAAAGGTTTTTTTTATTAATATCTTATGTATGCAAGTACATACGTATCTGACCCACTAATGCCTTATACTGTCTCTTATTACAGAAGCAAATAGAGAGACTGGAGTCAGTTGGGCAGATTAAAGAGATTAATGTTCGCACAAAGGACGGCGCAGCAAGAGACAAATAAATTCACTGAATCCAATAATAAAATAAAATGAATTACATTCGGATGTTGTACATAATTTCCTTCTCTCTCTCTTTCTCTCTCTATCTTTTCACTATTTCTCTCTTTTTCTCTCTCTTTCTCTCTCTCTCTCTTTTCACTATTTCTCTCTTTTTCTCTCTCTCT
>JAQGBT010004804.1:0-15692 GCA_034698585.1 Disparrhopalites patrizii
TCAGTAGGCAGTACTCTGAAGAAATGACGGATGAAGACTCGAGGCAATTATACTTGTTTTCGCAACCTGCGATTCTCATTCAATCTCCAGTGGTCCAACCAGTCCAGCGTGAGTTTCCAGCACAGGCTCCAGTGACAAAATTGGAAACGAACAAACGAAGACTCTTTGGCATCTCGGTCTCGTCTCTCATCTCGGAGCCCTTTTGCCCTTACCATGCTCGACAAGGATGTTGGAATCAAAAGATTAGGACAGGATATGAAACATCATTCATGCAGTAATTTACCAATATATTTAATGTGTATTATATACACATTTCATGTAACAGGAGTTCGTGCTGTTCGTCCATTTACTTACATTTTTATGCAGGATTCCAGCACTAATAAAGCATTTTTATGATTATCTGGTTCCAGAGTAATATTGTTCGTTGATGCTAGAACCAGATACCCTTGCAAATAGATAAATAATCAGGCTTAAATAATGAGTACTGGTACTGAGGGATCAGTAGATCTTCCTGAACCCCCTGAGCCTGAACGTGAGTTGTTGAACACTGATGATTTTTGGAATGAAAGCAAGCATTATGGCTGGAATACGAACCGTAAATCGAACCAATTAATGCAAACGTTATTGCAATTAATTACGCTTTGGAACAGCTATTGCCCCTCAGAAAGGAAGTGGAGCAGACACTGTGAGAGCATCGCAGGCGCAGGTTATCTCATCTCCACCAGGTCCAGTGGAAGGTGAAGGAGACAAAGCACCACCACCATCGGCAGCAGAAGAAGATGGCGTCCAAAAGGTGGAAGAAGGTGGCGAAGCTGAAATCAGACTTTCCAAAGAAAACGGACATTCTGGAAGCAAGAAATCTGAGCGGCCTGAAGAATTCAGTGGGAAGCGTCAACGTAAAGGAAGTATGTTTGAGGAGAGGAGGGATACCGCCAAAAATCCTGATGGAGATCTTCGTGATACTCTCGCCGAATTTTTTTCGTCAGCACCGAGGGAGACCACAGAAGGTGGGACTGTTCTAAAACCCCTGAGAAGACCAAAAGTAAAGGAATTTTTGCCCTATACATATACCTATACAGGGTGGTGATAATCCGGGATTACTGTAATCCGTAATCCATAATCCCAGCTCAAAGTTTTCAGAGTAATATGTATTCCACATTCGTGGCAAAATTAATTGTAAACCGTAATCCAACAAAAATTTTAGACCACATTTGTGGATTACTTTAGCCTTCAACTTTTTCTTTGCTAAAATAAAAACTGCTAAATTAAAAACAAAAAAGGTTTCGCCTAGATTGTCCTTAATTAATCAGATAATGTGTTTACACATAATTAAAATGATTTTTCAGGATTTTAAAGTTGACTGCATTCAATTTTGATAAATATAATCCGTAATCCTAGTAAAATGTAATCCCGGATTTTTTTTTTTGAATCTGTAATTTAAATCCGTAATCTCTAAATGTTTTAAAGGCAGTAATCCGTATTTGTAATCCCAATTTTTTAGGCGTGTAATCCGTCATCCCATTTAAAAATGCTTTAAAAAAATCCGTAAACCCAGCATATTCTGTGTAATTCAGCACCACCCTGTACCTATATGACATTTGCTAATATCATATCAATTGGTTAATAGTTTGTCGCCGGAAATTTTTCCACAACGTTTTCAATTCCTGTAGCTCATTTACGAGAATACGTTCCGAATGAGCTCCAAGTTCCCCTTCAGCCCTACCCGAGTAAAATCTATGATGGGGCCCATAATGGAAGACATGTTCATGGGCTATAAGTACAATTCCAAAACCTCAGCACATAAAGCGACGGAAGTTGCTGAGAAAATACGCCGAAACGTCCTTGCTTTCCGGTTTGACAGGTGAAGCTGGCTATTTAATCTAGTTACTTCAAAGGACTTGTGTGCGAAAGCATGTCAATGTATAAAACACTTTCTATTGACTACAGATACAAAATTGTGGTTTTGGTCACCATTTCGCCGTTAAATCGTCAGGGCTTTCACAACGGTTTCCGATGCCTCTGGGATGCTAATCGGGACTCGTATGCATTTGAAATCGTCAGGAATCCATCCATCTTTGCCATAGCAGTCGTGTATGGCATATATTTTGAGTAGTTCTGAGGCAGTTTCAATCCGTCATCTGAATATAAAGACGTCAGCTAGAAATACCCTTGTTCCCCTTGTTTATGCATAAACTTTATGTAATGATTCTCTTCCTGTTAACACAGTTTGCCTTTAATCGTCTGTCCTGTGAAGTTTTGCAACAATGATTATGTGAAAATGTTATCTATTATTAATTTCCTTCACTTGTAATAACACTCTCCTCTACTTAATCCGTTCGTGCACATCATTTCGTACAGGGTCTTTCCTTGCCAGCATTCAATAAATGCATGAACGCAAAAAAGCTACAAATACATGAGATGGATACAAAAGTACCAATTCTCATTGCCTGAGCGTGAAACGACCACTACAGGGCGGGTATTGTTGAAGTGTGCAATAAATATATCGTCCAAAAATTGTTGGACATTTTCCAGGCATTGGTTAGATGCCATTAAGCTACTGCATCTCTGACTGCGGAAAAACAGTGCCAAGTTGCCAAGTATAGCGGTGAATATGCGCCTAAACGATGCACGGAGTTTTGCATGAAGAAACATGAATTCGTAAGCGCATATTTTGCGTCAATCCTCTAACGCATGAGCACGACTTGCCAGGAACAAAACGTAACTGCGCGGGGTTGGGCAAAATAAGCGCTTGAATTGCTCTGAAGATACTCAAAGCGATACGCTATACATAAAACCTTTGATATAATAAATATGGATTCGATAGGGTACCTCTGGGTAGTATGTTAGATGCAATATTTATTGGCAGGGACAACTTGTTGACCCGTGATCAGGGATCAAGGCTTAGCGTTCCGGGTTTTCGTATTCCATGCCAAACATTTTGTGGCACACAAATTGCTTTGCAGTTTTTCTTGCAATTTTCCCTAAAATAATGTGTCATTTCAACAAACGGAAGCATACATCAAATGCATGCGTATTCGCTTCTCGCCCTTTTTCCGACGTAATTATCTCCAGCCTTTCTCTTCACTTATTTGAGGAAGAGAAGGATACAAGAAAAAACGGAAATAAATAGGAATTATGGTATTTTTTCAGCTGTTGAGAGAGCGGCAGTCGTTTTGAGAGTGTGCTTGCCAGAAACTAGTCGCTTTGCAAACAGAAAAAACATCACGTGTAATTGTCTGCTACTAGTTTTTCAGTCATACACTGTTCGGATTGCAATACCCAGCCAAGAATTGATTAAAAGAGATGAATGTAATCAGATAATAATTCTTGTTCGTCGCAAAGATGTTCTTCAAGGTGTTCGCATTGTTTAGGCATGAGGTATTCCGATAGGATTCTGAATGCTTCTGAAACTACGCCAAAAGCAGATAATAAACTGGAGAATAAGATTCAATTTGCCGATTCGATAATTAGCCAAATGCCTTGTAAAGGTTGAAGTATTTGTATATATAGTAATTTATTTATTACCTTTTATTTGACAAATTCAACGATCCCATACATATTTCAATTTTATGAGTAGGTATACGTTACATACTGTAGATACATTTATTCATGGTGTAATCTTTTTATTGTAGTTATAATATAATATAGTAGTTTATAGTGCAGTACACAACACTTTTCCCGTTGAACATTGTGTATCACAAGAGTTGGCTACATAATTGTCGACTGCCCTGCCTACAGTAATAGCAGTAATAACCTTAAAACCATTATTAATCTTGATTAGAATCCATCGCACCCACAATACCCCTTCCCTCTTTACATCTTGGAATTTACCGAATTTTATCCCTTAGTGACTGTATTTTAGTTTATCTATGCAAATATTGGCATTCACTATATGTATATACAATCTTTTGCCTACGATATATAACATTTCAGTCGCAAATGGTTCTCAAGTCAAAATTCGAGAATTAATACGAGGGATTTGTACGACTGATGTTTGCCACTCCTTCAGAAGATGTAAACAAAGATGAAGTTCGCGATGAAACACTTCGTGACTCGTGTTCATGACTCATTGTGCTCTTTCCTTTTCGATTCTATAAACAACGATAATCAATATTATGCACGTATTATTCTATACAAGTATAATTACAGATTATAGAGAAATTACAGTGAATCCCGTCTCGTGCCTTAAAATTGTACAGACAGATAATTATTACTACATTACAAGGTAACAGCTTGACGTAGCTATATACATATCTTATACGCGTATAACTATGTACGTATATATATATACATACATATATATTATACACATATATATTAAATTTGTATACTCTTTGTTATTTTATTCTTCGTATATGTGCTATTCCTACTCACAACTGCATTCCCGCCATACCTTTCAAGCATTTTATGGTAATTGTAACACACTTATACTATAAATTTTAACATTAACCAGTTTTTAATTAACATCGACATATTATTATTATTGATGTAAATACATTTATGACATTCACATTCAATGTAATCATATAACATTTAAAATGTGAGTATTTTTTCAATCTATTCTTCCTCTGTCGAGAATCACTGCATCACATGCACTTTTTGGATTTTTAGTTTCATACCTTTAGACACTGTAAGCAGATACATAATATGCGTACATACAATTATGTGACATGTGATATCTACAACACTTTGTAGTAAACACTTATGTACACGTACATATTTAAGTACAGGGTGCGGTAGAGAATTGCTTCTTTGAAACACAATCGGTTGTATGTATTTTTAGTTACTGGTAAAGTCCTTACGCAAATATACACATGGTTTACCTACAATAAATCACTTTCTCTCCAATTTTTTTACATTTGTTTTGATGTAAGTGTACCTTGTGACTTTCTAAAGAACGTAGTATGAAACATTTCCTTTCTTTCGTTTACGGAATATATTGCTTAGTTGAAAACTAGCAGCAAATATATGTGGGCAAATGATCTGTGCCTGGAGGTTCAACATTTGGCAAACGGAGATTGCTCGAGGTGTTTCAGGGGGCACCAGAGATAAATAGCGGACAACATTTTTGCTCTAAGAAAATTAACCTGTTTTATTTTGTCTGTGCATAATCCCGTGTGTAGACACGAAGGAGGATATTTTTTTTAAAATGTGGAGTTTGTTCCAAAAAATTCCTGGTCACTACACATTTTTTGTGGTACTCAGTACTAGGTACACATACCTACATTTATATGTATTACACAGTAGTAGGTAACAACTGCAAGATGATAATTGACTCTCTACACAGTGTGTACAAACCTTTTACACCTCCTCTGTAGCCCAAACTTGAAATCCCTTTGAAGCGTGTAATATTACTGAGTCGAACAAAACTTAGATAGTCACTGTCAAAAATTAAATGACAATTTGTGGGGACAGAAACATAGCCAGCTGCTTCAAATTTTGTATAAAAACCATGTTAAAGTCCTTTGCATAAAAATCGATGCACACATGTACGTATACGTATATTTTAAATCCGTAAATCATGTGTTGTTTAAAGATTAACCCGACCTAATTTAACAATGAAAAACGTTTAAAATATGGAATTCCAAGTCTCTGTGATCTCTAATTCAACATACGGGGAGAGGGGTGTCAATGGTTATTTCACACAGGGTCTAATGCTATTTTGTGTGTCCTGGGGTCGTATCTTGTTCGTGTTCTGTTACGTATAGGTTTTTGTAAACTTAAAAGTGTTGACGTCAGACGGATATTTCTTGAATTTGCACGCGTTTCTTCATGCTTCCGGATGAATCCCTATCTCGTTCCCGTTCCGGCGGGCGTCGGAGAATACCCCCTGAAGCTGAAGACGCGATGCTTGCCATGGAGCCCGCCAATGACGGTGGGATGCTCCTTGGCGGTGGCGGCGGATCTGGAATGGGTGGGCTGGAGAATCCACTGGATGATGATAAGTCTTTCATGAGAAATGAGGTTGAGGAACTGCCACACTCCCGTAAATGATGAACCACCTCTTCCTCCTCATATTCATCGGTGGCCACGTCTCCGTATGGAAAGCCACCTCCCCCTCCACCACCCCTTGGCTCCGAATGCCTCCTACATAATGATGTGGGCTCGTTGTCGTTCCCCAGAGAGGCTCGAGTCTTTCTGGTGTTATTTGTGGAGTTGTTGCTAAATAAAGATTACAGAAATGGTTAGATGTACTCAAAACATAATCTGGACGTTCCATACAACTTCATTTCCTCTGCCTACTACTACCATATATGTACATTTGAATCTCTCAGAGAGGAATTCTTAGTGGAGATAATATGAGGGAGTCGTAAGTAGGCTGTTATTCCTGCAACATCTGCATTTTAATAATAAACGTATAGAATAAAAATAAGGACACATAAGTGAAACAATGTAATTTACAGGACACGAACCAACCGTTATACCTGTACGGCCCGGCTTCCCTAGACACTAAAGGCACAAAACAATCCCTAGAATTTTCTTGGCAAAGTTATATGTACTTACAAGTGTCCTTTGGCCCTCCATACACATGTAGGAGATGTCACTGGCTTCAGACAAAGGGAATAAATGGAGCAAAAATTTGAACCACAGAACACGCTCGTATATTTTATACTTGAGTAAAGAAGTTTTACAAAGACTACAGAGCGTAAATCTCTTAACATTCTACTACTGGTCTCACTTTCACCCTCTTGAAACAGTTTTGCAGCTATACTGTACTCATCTACATCTATAGGTATACTTTCATATATCCTAGCTTGCCTCTGGAAAATGTGCGAGAAAAACTTTTTTCATGGTAGTACAAGCAAGTCCTTTGTAAAGCTGGAGCTTGAACCGAAAAGATGCGTCCCTGTGTGCATGGCTTTCTCCTTATATGTTTACTACTTAAATTAAACTCAACTTCTTGAACAGTCCACAGCGCAAATTAATTTCAGCTGGAAAATGATTTCCGAAGTAACTCCCTCCATCCAATATATAGGGAAATACTAGGGGCTGAGCGAGAATAAGAGATATCCACATCAACTTTCTCCTTTGCTTCTCTCCCCCATACTATAATTTTATATACATTTTTACGTATACCAAGCATAGGATTTTACGTATACCAGCATAGGGCGAAATTCATAGCCAGTTTGTGGTGAAAGCTCAGAAGCATTAATACGTGCATATATCTTCCGCCGACGAAGTGTGATCCTCAAAACAACTCCATATTAAAAGCACACAGTATAAATCATTGTCTATGATGTTTTGCAAATATTTGTTCTTCTTTCCCAAACAACGTCCCTCATTCTCACAACTTTGAAAAAGTCGAACCCGAACCGTCCTTCCCCCTCCCTTGCATTGTGAGTTCTATGCGAGAAAGTAGTAGTAATATCTACCTTCACTAATCCTATTATAGTCCCGCTGTAATCCCTGGTGTTGCTGAGCGAAGGGGAATATAAATTTCAGCCTCCGACTTTATTTGTCATCAGCCACAGCAAAGAAAATGGGATTTCCTTCTCTGCTCCGGTTCAAATTCCGATTAAAAATAATAATTTTTCAGCTGAAATCCCATGTAATGTTTTGCACATAGGCGGTATTGTATGCCCTGGACTTTTACTCACCAATCCTTTACCGACCACATCATTTCTTCACCATTTCTCTCCCTCTGTCTCCTTCCCCCATGAACGCAAAAAGCTGTATGATCAATGGATACGAGTCTCTTCAATTCGTTTTATTTGGAACTGGTCTGAAGGGAACTGGAGCAATTATAGGTCGTCAAATCTAATGCTTTCATGCAGCACCTACTGTTATTGTGGCATTGCATCCCTACTGTACTTTGTGCGGTTTGTGCCACCCGCAAACGCCAGCATGCAACATTCATCCCCCGACCTAGCATTCGCGGAATCATTATTATTTGAAACCTGAAGCACACCAGAAATGGAGAGATTCAAGTGTAAGCAGAGGAGATTACGTGCACATTTTCCATTTTCATTTATTTTTTCAATTCCGCACGTATTTATACATGTATGGCCTTTATTTACGCACATATTACGTATCTATATAAATACATTATGTATTTGTACATTCACCAGGATCTTATATGAACATGCAAGTTCTCCCATACATATGAACAACCCGTTTTCCTGAACTTACAATAATATTACACTACAAGCCTGGGCGAATGAGTGGCATGACATGAGAGAGGGCAGGGCACTGAATGAGAAGAAATACCAAGCTGTGGAGAGAGAAAGAAGGAGAGAAATGGGAGTGAAAGCACCGAAAAAATTATGATGCAAAAAAGAATATAAAGTGACTATATACGACAGAATAGTAGTAATGGAATGAGAAATGTTAAAGCTCGTCCTCATACAATTGTGCGTTGTGAAGGAATTGCTGAATCGCGAGATATGATGCTGCATGAGGATAAAAGAGACTTAAACACGTGTTTGCTTACGCAGAATCAAACCTTTTGTTTTCCAACCCCCTACCTCATGTGTGAAGATGAGGCATGGGGCTTTCACAAATTGAAAAAAACAGTGTAGGGACCTGTAACAAAAACCCTTTTTGATTCTGTTACCACCTGGAACGTGTGTGTGTGTGAGTTGGGGTCACTTGAAAATCGTTAGTTTCATTCTATTATCTTTTACCCTCGTCGCCTCCATGTGGGATGACGACAACAGCGTCGCCAGATTCCTTTGTACTTTCTCTGTCCTCGTACTCGCATGTGAAAATACCATGCAGGGATTGTATAATGTATAAGTCTCCAGCACCTTCGAAAAATATCTACTTGTCTAGATACTCGGGGCCTTACTAAAACGGATTGGGGTATAAACCACGAGTAAACTTAACTAAAAGTATGCCCACAGACTGTGAAAAAATGTAATGAGTAAAATTCTGCTGAGGTAGTAAATCTTTCTGAACGGCGTACGTATACTACGCAGGTATACAATACTCACACTCATCTTGCAAAAAAAGAAGGGTTTCTTAAAAGCAGTCCGCTATAAAAAAGCCAGAATGTGTTATGGAAAACGATTTCTCTTCATAGAAAAATTTTTGCATAAAATTCCAATTTATACCAATATATCTTCTCCTCCTACTTGTACTTTCCCCGTATGCTTTTCATTCGTACAAGGGAGTGAAAGGAGAGAAAGTGCAGAGACGGGAACTCCTACATTTCCTCATCTATCTTGCTGCACCGAGAATTATTCTTATTCTTATTAATACATCTATATAACATGCATACATCTTTTTGCGAAATTGCCATGTAGTATTCAAAACGTGTTGAAATTTGAAATACAGCAGTCATTTATTTTGTACCAAAATTAAGAGATTGCGGTGGTCCTGCATCCTCCCCACATGTACTATTACACGTGCTCAACTAGTTTTCCCACTGCTGCCAGCACTGCTAATAATTCTAAAAGCGCATATGTAAGTTCCTCCCTTTCCACAGTTTATTTATGCTCCTCTACATTATATGTGCTATACTGCAGAAAGAAGGAAATACGACCAGGGAAAGCGCCACACTGCTACTACTGCTCCCGCCGCAGGAAACGGAAACATTAAAGCATGTGTACACACATGTGTACGAAGTAACCCAGTCAATGTGCAACTCTCTGGCTTCCAACCGCCGATACCCGCCAGACTCCGTCAACATCAACGGGGAAATTCAGAGAGAAAGTGAGAGAAAGCAACTGACGGGAGAGCATGAAGGAGGAATGAGGATAGGGGAGGGAGAGATGGAGAGAGAGAGAGAGAGAGAGAGGGAGAGATGGGGAGAGAGAGAGGGAGAGAGGGACGAAAGATGAATAATGTTGTTGAGTTGAGACACCTCGATAAATCTTCATTAAGGTCGGATTTGGAATTTCTACCACCTTGACTTAATGTGAAATGGAAATACACACGAAGGGAGCTTTACTTTCACAAGCATATAGTCTCACATAACTACACCCTGATACAGTTTGTGAGCACCCAAATGCTTAAGTTTAGTGAGGAAAGGGGTATTCCCCCCTTTATTTTGATGACGGAAAGCGAGAGAGAGAGAGAGAAACGACAAAGAAATATTCATCTTCCTACCCACCATCCCGTATTAAAGGGAAGCTATACAATCAGGAACAATTCACTTCCACCTCCACTGGGTGGAGTATAGGTCGGGCTAAAAAGTGAGCAAAACCGTACGAAATTTTTGGAAACAATAAGCAAGCTCGAACAATTTTCTCCTCCCTCCCTCCTGACTTTCCGCGTGCAATAATAAAACCAGTGTCTTTCCCTAATAATCATAACATTCTGGGACAACACCTGGGAATGAAGGGCTATATAGGGAGGGGGGAAAGGGGAATTTATTGGATTATTTATGATGCGCTCTAGAAAACATTGGGACGTCGATAAGTTTTTGTGGTCGGATAGCCTTTTATACCCCCAGCAAGTCTGCCTACTTAGCAGATCAGGAGAATGAGTTCAAACTGAATGGAGGGGAGGAGAAATCCAGGCAGATAGAAAGTACAGGAGGGAAAGGAAGAAGTGCTTAGTCAGAGGAGAAGACAGGAGCACAAAAGAAGAGAAAAGAGTTTAGGGGATGGAATTGAGAGAACGTATAGGAGACTGTAAGGGAGAAAGATCCTCCACATTGTGAAACAGTTGAGCATGTATCCGGAGACGCGGACACATCCACTTGAATGAACTTGAAAAGTTCTTACAAGGATTCCCATCATTTACATATAAATAAGGAAAATGAAGACTTTTCTCCTTGACAAGTGAAAACAATCAGCGGACATAAGCAGAGAGAAAAGCCCCTTTCACTCTTGCATCATTATCATCATCGTCAACTTTCACCAGCTTGTGGGAGAAAAGTGAAAGTATGAGTGGTAGCAGGACAAAAGTAGTCTCATTTTGTCCCGATGTCACTTTAACTTGACTATTGCATTGCGTTAACAAAAAAAAACAAATAAATACATTACACTGTAAGATTTTTCACTCCATTTGTTCCACGAAGAAATAATATCTACCTGTATATTATTAGCTTGACATTTATTCTTCTTCATACATTATACTGTAGATTAGATGTACAAAACCAATCATGATTAATCATATTATTAAATTATTTACATTGGGGACGTGCCTGCGGTAATCAGTGTAGCACTTGTCAGTGCCCAAACCTCATTATTACTCTTGGAATTACTATCTTCCAGTTTTTTGTTAGTGTATTTATGGATGTGTTTCCCCCTTTGTAACATGTGTTTCCGTCCACACTCCCACCCCAATCACGTGAGGAGGTGCGTGCGTGTGTAGAAATCATATTTGTCTTGGGAAATAATAAAAAACTTTTCCCGCCACTCCTTAGTTCTTTCTCCTTCCTCCTTTACGCAACATGTGACAGGAAGCTCGAGGCGAAGGGTTTTATCAATATCATTGACAAATGAAGGCGGTAAGGGAAATAGCGGAAACAAGAAGGAATGCGATAGCCTCAACGTCTTTCTTATTTCTTCTCGTGCGATATGCTCAAATGTCAGACTACGCATATTATTTATTTCCCATTCCCAAATATCTGATTTAGCAGCCCTCCTTTTTTGTAAGGGGTAGTTACTATATACACAAGGCATACCAAATCTCTGATTCCCGCATGCATTTTTGTGGAACTGTTCCCCATTCCCCCCTCAACTCTAGTTGTTCCTCACTTTAAACGTCCTGTATGCTAACAGTTCCGAAAGAGGAATCGATTGACAGTAATGGGATAGACTTGATATGATGACACTGAAAAGGATGGGCTGCAGGCAGAATCGGGTATTTTACAAGTACGGGGAAACGATAGGAAGTGTAGACAGGCATAAGTGGGAGTGGAGGCGTGTTTTATATGGGAAGTGAGCTGAAGGAAATTAATAGTTGCGGAAATTTTAGCTACACGTGCCTACAAGCAAATACATTAAATGAGGCATCACTCCTACGACTATTGTGGGAAGTGCTGGGAACGAGCAAATAAATTAATAACAATAACAATAATATGAGTTAAGACCTCACGCACGTGCGACCTGAATTATTAGTTATGTTGTTATGTACACTTTGGCCATTTCAAATACCTATTCTATATGGCTTATCAGCCAGGAAAGAGAGAGAGAGAGAGAGGCGTTGGAAATAGCAAGCACACAGTCTCTTTTCAAAATGCTGAGCTTGTGCTTCTTTTCCATATATTTCTCCATCCCATGAAATTCTCTCTCTCTCTCTTCCTCTTTGCCATTCTCTTTCATCCCTTTTCTACATCAAGTCATCTCTCTCTCTACTGCCACTCCAAACTCTGCCTCTTTCCAGGAATCGGTTTTTCATTTTGTGGTTCAGCTTCTCCCGGGATTTTCGGGCTCTCTTGCGTGTATGTATCTTGCATAACACCCTTCTTCATTGTCCTAGTGTTTCTCTATCTTTGTCTCTCTCTCCACTTCCCACGCAGAATTTCCTGAGTTGGCAAAAACCAAACCGGAGCAAGTGACTGTCACAATGCTTAGGGTGCCTCCAAACTGTTTTAATGTAGACATATATAATATCTAGTATGAGGATTATTTGTTAATTGATGTTTTTTAAAAATATGTATAACTATAATTATAGATATATATGTAGTTGCAGGAGCTAATATGCGTATTTTAATAAAAGGAAGCGCCAACTGAAGCAAATTTTTAGGCTCCAATGTTAATATCTTTGTTTTTGCCTCATTACAAATGTCCGTATGTACGATCTCGAAGGTTTCATGGTATTATTATTGTCTCCCGGTACACACATTACTTGCTCCAGATCCGTACTGTCTCGTCTCGTTCCTTGCCGTGAACAAAGTGCAAGCCCAAACAAAATTAAATAAATTCAGTACAAGTCCCACAAGCTCTCATAAACTTCCGTGGTGTTCCTTTCCATATGAAAAGAAGACAATAACAGTTAAAACTTTGTCAGCAGAAAAATAGATAGCGCAGTGGGAAATTTTAGCAAAGAGTCATCTATGTAGTTGCTATGGGAGTGTATATCTGTACATACGAAGATTCATTGCGTTGTGTCATCATCATAAAAATGGCGATATGGTACGGAAGATTACACGTACGCACATCCTTCCATAGTGTATGTGTTTCTATAAAATCAGCCCAGATTTTGCCTATCTTGGATCCCATGCTGCAGAGACGGTTGATAGGATTTGTATTTTTTGGAATAAAAACATATATATTTTTGCCTATTAAACATAGGAGGATTACACACGTACTTTCCTGGATTTGTCAGTAAAATGGCGTCTTTCCCATTCCGCTCTCGTAACTAAGAAATGTTGCTTTTTTTGCAATTTTAAGTACAACTTTGCAAACTATAAAGAAATGCTACCTAAAGTGGTCTGACTTTTGTAGAAATATATTTATTTTGTTGTGTGTATTTATTTTTGTTTCAAGTACAATCGTTTAAGAAATAAATATTTCTTTCTCCAGAGGGAATAGGTATAGGTTATTTCTTTCTAAGGCTCCTAAGGCTCTCAACTTTAAGGACAGCGTTTTATTTAGTAGGAAGAGACTTTTTAAAATTGCATTGCCTTCTAAGAAAGTACAACTGATATTGAGTCAAAAGACCGTCGTCTCCTTTTCTCCCGCATGTGATTTATTTCCTCTTTTTAAGGGGGTAAACTTTATTTCAATGAAATCATTTACTACCATGTACTGCATTCACATGTGCAAACACACAAAGTCTCCTACATCTTTGTAGAGGGATGTATGTCCACGTACAGCTTAAAAGTAAGGGGAAAGGCCGTATTTCTCATCACCTTTACAAAGGCCGAGAAAGTTGTCAGGTAGCAACGTTATACTATCCCTTTTACAAAAATTGACTCACAACTGAGTCAGCAAGGTATGCCCCTGCAGACTCGTTCATCTTCTTCTTCAAATTCAACAGACACCACGGGACATAAATAACTTCCATGAGTGTTTTCCTACTCAACAAGTCCCTTTATCCTTGTTTCTGTACGGACCCTGGCCAGTGAAAGTGAGACCAGTGGAAAATTAATACCTGAACCATGACTTGGTGATTATTCACATTTTCCCACGGAAATTAGGAGCCCAAAGTATTTTTAGTGAACCTCTAACATGGTCATATTTTCCTAGATTCTTCCACCTCGGTCCACACAATAGCCCTACAATATACCCATTAACACACCCCTAGGTTGTGACCCAGTTTCATTTGTGGAAAAAGGGAAATATTCACCTCTGAAGAGAGATGCTGAGATGGAGCCTGACAGCATTCTTGACTCTCATTCCTTGCATTCCTAGAAAAGAGACTATCAAAACTGGAGTTTAGGATGAGGATATATAGGAGTAATCCCGAGCTAAGACTGAGGGTGTTGCATCCTGAGAAGCATTTTCACTGGCACCATACAATACAGAGAGATGCAAGTAAATGAGGATTACATTGTGGGGAAAGTAAAGAGAATGCGAAATGACAAGATACAAAAAAATGTGTGGCATAAAAAATAATATGACTCTTTACTCGTCCTATACGTGTCCGAGTTGGTCCCAGTACAATATATGGAAATGGGAACAGAGTTATAGGAGGGCAAATATAATTATATATCTATACATATAAATGTTTGAAGCTCATGTTGACTTACTTGTGCGTTTTCTGATGATAAATGGCGAGGAAAACGAGCAAATTGAGCAAAAGGAGGCAACAGCCGACTCCAATGGTCACACCCAACGCCGTCCCATACGAGTGATAATGGGAAGCCGCTAACTGACGAACCAAGTCTCGGTCTGGATTGCCTGATGATGACCCTGCATCCCCATGCTCGCCCCCACCACTCTTCCCGCCCACCCCATGATGTGTGGAATTATGCGTGGAATTCGGAGGACACTCTGAAGTGCCCAAGACGGCAGGAGCTAATGTAGGATAGACGACGCCTGCCAATGAGCCTCGAGCATTATTATTAGTGTTACTGCCGCCGCCGCTGCTGCTGATCCCTCCGCTGCTGCTCCCTCCACCCTCGCTTTCGTATACTTCATTGGATCCTTCCGTTTCTTCATCGCCATCATTATTAGAACCTATTATTCCGGGCCGTTCACGAGAGTTGGCATTGTTTGCTTTGAAAGCTGTGGACGGTGGAAATAAAGGCGACGGTGGGTCGTGGGTGGGAATGATCGTCAATTGCTCCCTCACAGTCCCTGTGTGATGTTAACACAAGAAGCAATAAATGTTAGCATAAAGAGTGTTTTACCAATTCTAACTGATACTCCTCCTCCTCATCCCCCCGCCTGCCACCCTCCTCCGCTCCTCATCTTCTGTCGTCTCCATCACTGTCTGAGCCATTACTCCTGATGCTCCAGCTGCTATCACTACTTTTGTACTACTGGGATGACTTCTAATACGACCATGATGACTGCTTCCTCGGACGGTAAAGCACAATTCTTTCCCCTCCCCTCCATCATATCCAACCCATGAATTCTAAATGCATTCCCAACCTCCTCCTCACCCTCCCAGCACATCTCCCATCATATTCATTCTCTGGCTGAAAAACAATTATTCACAATTTTATATATACATATGTACATATCTATATCCAAGCCGATATTACAGCATGTGTGCATTATCCTCCGCAAGTGAATTGAACGACTTCCTCCCCCCTCCGTCATTTTTCTGGGACCTTAACCTTTATTATGAATGCTCCCACATCCTCTCTGTACCTCGACCACTTCCTCCGATTTTATACCGGTATCGCT
>JAQGBT010004805.1:0-15691 GCA_034698585.1 Disparrhopalites patrizii
AGACTTGCATTGGAAATAAATACACACTTGAACTTCAGAACTCAGAGCGTACAGAGCTTCCTCTTGATTTTTTGGGTGTCATACCCTTAACTATATGAACCGTGAGCTAAAGCCTATTTCTATGAAATAAACACAGGAACTTCCAAGTGTTGTTAGTTGTAAGTATGTATACAGAGTTGTACGGGTTGAGGCCTAGTCCACTGAATAAAACCACTGACTAACACTTAAATACGCTTTTAAAACAAACGTAATAAGTAATAACAGAAATTGGCCTAAAAATCGTTTGATTCGAATTTTGAATGCATAAAATGTACTCAGACACATATAGTTAGGTTCTAGCCCGGCATACTCATGGAGATGCTCTTTGGATTATGTAATAACCGGGTAACTCGTCCCATATTGTGCGTGAGCACCATGGGAGGTCCACGTTACCACTTACACCATCACAAGATTCAGTGAGGGGCTTAATCTCTTAGAGATACGCCTGTGGGTAGATTACCTGCCATACGACCAGGCTCCAGGTCATATGGACTTAGGGCGATGGGTTCACCGGTTACTTTCAAGAGGATCCCGTCCTAGAGGCTTGCTCAAGGTTTCACCGGGAGTTTCCTGGCCCTTAATCGGAAACTCCTATCTACATGATTACGTTGTGTATTTATGCACAAAAGTACAATAAATAGAACGAACACGTTTTATGTGAAAGATTAATAAAAGACTGATCTCTCAATTCCCATTCACATCTTTAGCTTGGCACAGATGCTCATGGTTATTGACAGATCTAAAAGGGATGTTTTATGATAACATCCGGCATTGTGCAACAATTGTATCATCCCATTGTCATGAAGACAATGCCCTATCATCTCACATGACGTGTGATGATGTGAAGGATGACAAGTGAGTAATCATCTAATGATCACTATCTTTTAATATATGTAAGATTGTACACACGTTTGCATCAAAAAAGTTAACTATACCCGAACACAGTGGACTCTCTCTATAACAACTCTCCTGTCCTTATAGCAACTTTTTATCTATAACCACTTAATTTTTCAGTCCTTCGTAATGTAGTGTACATATTTAATTTTCCATATAACAACCATTTATGTCCTTTCCTTCAGGGTTGTATAATAGCGAGAGTCCACTGTACCGCATTACAGCTAGTGTTATGTTATTACTGCATTTTACTAATATATGGAACATATAGAACAAACAGCAAATTTGAATGGGAAACCAAAAACATTTGCATTTGGCGGGCATGGACGCTACCCGGGTTGTACCCCGCACCCCATTTCACTCGTGTCTGAGACCAGATCGCTCGTCTTCCCGTGCACTCCAAAGCCGTTCAAAATAAAGGTAATTCCCTCAATTGTACTGGGCGCCAGGGTCGGTGTATCCTTTCCTTACCACAGTATAAAACCCGTGTCACGGAGTTCGTCACGCCGTCACGCTCCGTTACGCTTGCCGGCTCTTTGATATATTTTGATAACATTTGTACATATTTTGATAACAGTATATAACATTACGATTTGTGCATGCATACTCGAACGCGCCACGCGCAATAGCAGCGGATTTATTTATCGCCCCGCGCGATATCAACGGCCTGTAGGTGCGACGGTCGAAACCGTAGCAAATAGCGAGCAAGCGTAACCTATTGACCAAGGAGCCCGGCGGGACAAGGGAGGAAATTTAAAAAACCCAGAATTTAACCCTATTGGTTCCGAAAACAGCTAAAACAAAAATTTTTAGGAACACGTCAAGGAAATTGCAAAAAATTCTGATTTTAAGGCAAATTGTGATACAACAATTTAAGGGAAATTGCTAAAAAAAATCACTCATTTTAACAGAAATTGGAATATCAATTCTCAGGGAATATGCTAAAAACGCTCATTTTAAGTAAAATTGCGACAAAGAATTTAAGGAAATCCTGCATATTCATGTAGTTGCGAAAAATACTTTGAGGAATTACAAAACAAATTTTCTTTGAAGTTACTGAACAACGCGAATTTTCTGGGTCCGCCGGGTCCCAGGGCTTTGCTGAGCGATTAGTTTCTGATTTTTTTTTGAACAATTAGGTATGTTTTGCAGAAATTTTACAATCCTGCGTATGGGTAGTTATGGCGCAAGTAACAAAAGTAGGGGACGTAATGACTGACACGGAGGCGGTTTTTGCCAGCCGTAGGCAGCACGAGTATAATAACTATGTATACTCATACAACCATATTAACTATGACAACATTCAAGAACTTCCATTTGAATCGTTCAATGTGTTCACGTGGTTGCCGCCGTACGCGGTACGGGCAGACTAGTATAATGATATACACGGTGATATATATGTACCCTGAGAAAGACGTTTGCTGAGCAAGTTAAAGAGCCGTAGGACCACACAACCTACTCGCTCAAGCTCTTGGTGACAATTCTTATTGTCTTTATTGTCTGTGTAACAATATTTTCCATACAACAAGATTTGTCGTTCCCTCGCAACACATATACACTGTGAACTTACTTACTCTATACATAATAATAGTTCCATAACAACGTTTCTTTGTAACAATAGATTTCCCCCCGCCTTTCACATTAGAATACGCGTTTTAGTAGTAATAACTTATAATAACATTCATTTTTTGAGCGGGCAAAATAGTGAAGCTAAACGCGGAGCGGGAGCCAAATCATATAGTTTTGAATAGACTTTTGTAATTTCTTTAAAACGCTTGCTAAAACCTATTTAAAATGGATTTTTTAATGTAATTTTGCCACCAAATTATTCATGTTCTGTGTAACAACATTTCTCTATAGCAACATTATTCATCTTCACCCTCATTGTTGTTATCGAGAGACACCACTGCAATACGGAATATTGCATGGATAGTAAATGAAAATACGAAAGGGGTCACCCTTGTATGGTCGAAGGGTTAAATTGGTGGGTCAATTACCCCGGCGGGCCCAAGGAGAATCAGAATACAAATTAGGAAAGAAACTCTTATCGGGTTCGAAGACAGCTAAAACGCTAATTTTCAGGGATACAACTTCAACGAAATTGCTCAAAACGCTCATTTTTAAGGAAAATGCAACACATTATTTACGGGAAATTAAAAAAATGCTCATTTTTAACAAAATGGCGATATAAAATTGCTATATAAAATTAAAGGAAAATTGCGATATAAAATAAAGGAAAATTGTTACAGTCGTACATTTTCACAGAAATTCCTAAAAGTATTTTCAAAGGAAATGCGAAACCGATTTACAGGGAAGTTGCTGCAAAACGCAAATATTCTGGGCCCACATGACCCCAAGGTTTAGCGGTGCTATTATTTTCAGGGACATCTGTTGAAAAATTAGAGAATTTTTACGGAAATAGAGAGAAATAATCCCAGCTGTGCGTTTTGCTAATTAAAATATTTTGTCGGCCGTAGGCGGCATGACCATAGTAATTTCTCTATATAACAACATTATTCGTCCTTTCTCTGAATGTTGTTATAGAGAGACTTCGCTGTGTTCCTACCAAATAGTTCCTCAAAATACGTTTTCTTAAGTGCTGACACTATTCCAATTACATAAATAGATGTATGCCTAAAAGGCTTTTGACAGAAAGTTTACAAGTTTCATGTTGAAAATTGTGTACAAACAAACTTATATGCTCACTCACTTAAGCTTGTCTTCTACTCTATATGAACACAATAAAGAAAATTACAAAAAGACCTTCTATAAAGCTATGGTTTACCTCGACTATACATCTTTGAAACGTGTTGCAAGAGAGGTCAATACAATGACATTATGTATGGTGTTTGTTAAATGAATTATACATGCATTATGAGTTTCTCGATGGGGCTCATTTTCAGAATTCCATTGTTGCTATTGTCACACAATGTGTGCCAATAGCACTCATTGCGGTGTCCTTTGTTCCTTTGCTGTCTAAGTGACCACAATGCTTCAATTTGTTCATTCGATCTGTCTTGACGTTTTTAAACAATATAATTCAGTTCGATCGTTTGCTGAGAAATGCACGCGTACGCTTAACAGAATGCAATTATTTTTCGCATGAGTTTTATTTTTTTTATGAGCCCTATAGATTAATTAACCGATTCAACGAATTACGTTTCAACAAAATTGTGTGATTTTAGTTTTTTTAATTATTTTTAGTCTTATTTGTATTTTGTTTTGAGTCCAAATGTTAGGGATTTTAACTGAATATAACTGGAATGAATCAAAATTACGGATCTAGAATTGAATTCTTGCCGTGACTGTACGGCGTTCAAACGCAAAAACGATCGTATATAGTCTATAGACTATATATGCAGATTTATCGTGTGGAAGAATTTAGTATAGTCAAACACATAACCCGAATAGACTGAATATGGTTTCGTATATTGGTGCAATCCTACATATTCTTGCACTTCATCTTCTTATGCCAAAAATAAACGCATTTAAATGGCTTCCGGAGTATCCCCCACGCCTCAGTTCACTATTAAATAAATTTGAAAATTGCTTCCAAGTAATCTTTCATTCTACATCTTGGCCGGATCACGAAAATTTAGAGGTTCCCTACCAAAGGGCGGATGTCCGTGCCTTAAAATTTTGTCATTTACCTTATGGCAAACTTCAAACGCTGGGCTTCAATTATTCCTCTGGCCATGAGGGAATGTTGCCCAAATTTATTTCCCTTACGTGCATGCTACAAGTTGGGATTTCCCCCACCGGCAAAGGTGGACATCAGGTGGAACGCTGTCTTATGGCAGCCGCGCATTTGCGTGTGAACATCCCCTACAAATCTCCGGAGGAACGCCTACCATACAAGATTCCGAGGATGCCTCAGATCACTCTGTACTTTCGCGGAGACGACGGGAATATGGATGTTTTACCTAAATTGAGAGGAGAACTGGCTTCACAAATTGGTCCAGCTCATCCCGTGTTTCAAATTCATTACCCCTCAAAATCGGGATCTGAACATTACTTGGTGTGGACAACTCACACGGATATGGAAGAACATCTTATGTTCCCACGTAAAATCCAATGTGGCACCAAAGCTTCCGGTTGCTTCCGGGCTATGCAAGCTATTTGGAAAGACGAAATTTCTCGTATTGGGATCACGTGGTCTTGTGTGGTAGAATTGGACGATACATTTCAAATTAATCGTAACTCTAGGAAAGGAAGACCTGAATCCACCACGAATGGAATGCACAAATTCCTCATGGATGGATTTAACCAGACCGGCAAGGTACAAGGAAGGTATCCAAAGGTCACAAATGATAACTACTATACTACTGAAATTTGCAGCTACCAAGATTGCACCGTCATGCCCCTCAAAGATTTCCAAGGGTTTCAATTTATTACCTCAGATGGCGTTTCCGCTCCGCGCAAGGGTGCTCAGGCCTATGTCAAGCCATTTGACTTGTGGATATGGATAAGCTTATTCCTGGCTCTTTACGGTCTTTGGCTCACCAGCTTTGTTCTGACGCAATTTTTTCCGAATTCCGCGGACACTGGTTCTATTATGATGTTCATGGTGGGAGCCATGTGGGATCAGGGCCAATCAAAAATTCTGGACAAGCTTCGAGAGCATAAATTAGCTCATATTGCTTTCGTTGTGGGATGGCTCTTGACGATTTTGGTGCTTGTTAATGCCTATAAGGGCGTCGTTAAATCCGAGTTCACATTTCAAGGACATTTGACCCGGACATGGGACAAGTTGGAGGAGCTTAAGGACTTCAAATTTTACATTCCCATTGGGAAGGATGTAACTTCTTTTGCACCGGTGGGGACAAGACACGACATTACGTCTGATTTAAATCGGGGTTCCTGGCATTTCAGAGAATGCTCATACCATTTGTTCAGCAGGACATTTTTCTACATCCGACCAGGGTTTGTATTTTTGGGAATAAACCCGGATGATACAAAGAAGTGGGGATTTCTCCCTGGGAATTTTTACTGTATTAACAATACTCTGACACTGAATGTGATGAAAATCCTCCAAAGGCCTCGGACGGCTCTCCTGGTCCTTACGGAAGAGTTTGTTTTCATCTGGAATCAAATCCGGAGGGAAATGTGGCGGGATCCAAGACTTCTCTTTTCGCATGGATCACAAACGGACAGAGTGTTTTCAAAGAAACAATTTTTGTATTATTATACCATGAAGTCTCGGGCGGAATTGGTTCGAGGTGTTGAGAGGCGGGTGAGAGCGGTTTTTAGTGCGGGATTTTACTGGCTTTGGGTCAAATGGGAACAAATTCGGAAGCCATCCAACCAGTACGCCACTCTAGAGTTTGGAAGTCGTCTGCAGCCGTTGTCGCTTGACGAATCAGACATTCCAGTCCTCTTTTATTTGTGGGGATTGTTGACGGGAATTTGCTTGGTAGAGGTTTGCTGCGAGTTACTTCTTCACGGTCGGCTGTAACAATATTTTGATCTAGTCTGAATTTTTCTTCCCCATCAATGAATGATTTTTATAAAATTTTCCTACTTCAAATCAACTATCAATCGGACTTCTTCGAATATCGTTGCTATTGTGCATTGTCCGTCAAATTATAAACAAAAGGTTCGAAAATATCTAAAGTCAAATGTTGACGTATACGAAATAAATTAAATACAAATACCCTAGAAATTTAAAATACAAAAGCTTATATAAAATTAAAATACTTTAGCTTTAATCCGTCATTTTTGAGTGGATATTTAGAATACTCTCTGCATAGATTTTCATTGGAGAAAATGACATCTACATGGCCGTCATCCTAAGAATCTTTTTTGTTATGTATACACAACTGATTCCGGCAATATCAATTGGCAGTAAAACCCATCAAATTTCTGGCGACAACAAAAAATACTAAACAGCTAGTTTAATTTTTAATGCACGAGTCGTTCGGATTGGTGGTAATAAATCCAAACGATAATTGACGGGAACAAAAGTTCCTCTGTATTCAGCGCGTGCACATTCAAGTGATCTGTACCCAATTGGAAAAGAAAACAATCCCGCGACAATTGCGATAGAGGACATTAATTGTGGAACCAGCAATGATACCATGGGAATTACCACATGACTTACTATAAAATAAACGCCGTCTGAATTGCTCTCCGGTATACGCCATAACGGATTAATTGAGGCCGAATCTATATAAACTAAAGCAATGACGTTGGACCGCGTAAGTGTATAGAATACCATATACATATAACAATTGTTAAACATTCTCACCATGTAAATACGATACGAGCCTTTCCGATAAGACTACTCCAACTTCAACAATACTAGCCACCTTGTATGTAGCGCGTTTACCAATTTGCGGCCACAACGTATTATTTTTCATATATATTCCATATCCGTTTGAGACAGAAGTCTCTAGATTTGAGAATAAAATAAAGGACGAAGGACCACCTACTTTTAAGGAGTATAGGAAACTTGTAGATTAAGAAGTACCCCGGAGTAATTGATAATAGAGTAGTACTTTATTAAAGCAGTAGCAATTGTTAGTTATTAGAACTTATGAGTCATTGAGTGTGAGCTCCTCTTCCTAACAATATAGTCAGAGCTTCAAACCTCCATAAGCATTAAGCAGCTAGTAGTACGTTAGAATTAGTCATAAGCATTAGTAAGCAATAGGCAATGGTGTTAGTACTAATGTATACAACAATAGTGAGAATAGAGACATTAGTTAGTATGTATAAAAGTATAAGCTGTAAGAGTTATTACCAGTAGCAACTGACACTATAATTAGTATATTAGTTTGCATTAACACTTAATGGGTTGTTAGAAATAAGTACTCAAAATAAGATATAAGGAGTCGGCAACAATATATCCCAGCGAGTAGTTTACTGTAACTACTGCCAATTGAGCCTAGGAGTGCCAGATCGTCTTCAAGCAGAGGAAACTTCTGATAAACTATGACCCAATTTGAGGAACTTTTACTACAGAAAATGCCAAAAAGGTCCAGACGGAATGGCTATAACCCATAACAAACCGGAAGTACATTTAAATTTATTTTGCGTGGAGGAAGGCAACAAATGACACTATTATCGCACTAAGCTTGTCCGCATCCAGTATATCGCCGTGTCAAAGTAGACCATCGTATACATAAGGATTACATAGGTCTTGGTCAGTTTTGATACTTAAGCGACGATGTACTACCTGCAATGCCAGTCTTTGCGGAAATATGTTCAACGTCCCACAACGACGTATGTATAATACAATTAAAAATATAAAACCAGCATGCTTTGTTATTGGATATATGAAAAAATAAAACTTTTGGACTGCCAAACAATCACCGAAACCAAAAGGCCAGGTATACTTACTTGATATTCAAGATGATGTAAAAACCGGATCAGTAAAAGCTTATATAAAATTATTAGCTTATTAAATATTTTCGCTTATAGTATACTAAGGAATAATCAGATTAAGCTACCAGACCTTAAATTTAATTGAAGATAGAATAGGGGATATATATCCCAATAAAAATGTTCAGGATTAACGTGATCAGTATAAGGAGATTGTACTATGATTTAGCAGAAGATCATAACTTGACAGTGTAGTAATTATGCACAGTTGTAAGGTCTAAGCTAAATCCAATGAATAAAACCATAGGTTGATTTACTATAAAGAAAACCACATGCTTTTAAAATGAGCCTAAATATAACAGACATTAGCCTGCAAATGGTTTGCTTTGAATTTTGAATACACAAAATTTGCTCGTAATGCTTAAGATTGTACACATGTGCATTAAAATATTTAACTACATATATATACCGAATACTGCGTGCAGCTGGTGTTGCGTAAAGGTTAGATTTTACCAATATTTGGAATATAAAACAAACAACAAACTTGACTGGACGTAAAAAATTCGGAAAAAAATATTGTATTTTTTAACAGTTGCAAGTGACGATTAAGTGGAAGTCTTTGAATGGTAGTGCCGCCCAGAAAGTATTGTACAAACATTGTAACATACAAACATTGTAACAAGCAAATATGTGTACCTATAATTACATATCTATATATGCTTAACCGTTTCAACTCTACACACCAAGGAACCACATAAATGGAGAAAATTGCAGCAGCGTTTCATATATGTATTATTGTTATTATTCTAGGGTTTATTTGTCTCATGAGTATACGCAGGTGGGTTACAATGTTTCCCAAATACATACGTACAATTGGAATTGTTAACCTACAGAAAATAACTCAGACAATAGATGATTTTAGTAACGTTCTAAATTATTCCTTAGCGCTAATTTTGGAGTGATTTAAGGTGTCAATTATTTTTTGTACTGACGAGCAGTGATAGCGTGAACGGGAGCATGCAATTTTTAACAATTTGGTTTTGCTTCTTAAGTTGTAGCTAGTTGATTTTGTATGTGGGGTAAACCAGTGTTTAAGCATGCTGATACAGTATGTAAGGGTGTCTGGCAAGTGTTGTCAACACAACAAAATTTTACGGAGCTTTAGCCAAATAAACACTAACATTTTGAATCCCATACGACTGAGTGCTTAAAAAAATATTTGTAAAACGACTGCAGTCGTACTACTCACCTTTCAGTGAAGTTAATGCTTGAATTTGGTCCATATTTTTTGTTTTAATTGATTTTGAAGCGTAAAGTGAATAATTTTACGTGTTTTTAATATTTTACTATTCCATAATTTACAATTTAATTGAACAAAATTAGAACGGACAATTCTTAAAAGAAAAATTTCGTGACCATTTAAATTTGAAGACAAACATATTTCCATTCCCGCTATAAATTCCAGTTACTTAAAACGCATACATGCCTCACTGGCTAGTCCCTTTTATATCGAATTTGTACTTCAAATTTTACAAACGTAGTTTAAAATATGAAACAAGTTGTTAACATATCGCTATTTTAGAAATCAATCGCCATAAATAATTGTAAAATGAATATTAATATGCTTGTGCCCGTCTTTGTGCTTTACCTTTTCACTCCAAAGACAATTGCTTTGGAATGGCTCCCGGAGCACCCCGTATTTCTCAGTTCATTATTAAATAAATATTCCAATTGCTTCCAAATCTTCTTTCTATCTAAATCTTGGCCAAATCACGAAAATCTGGACTTTCCCTACCAAAACACGAACGTGGATACTTTAAAATTTTGTCACTTACGTCGTCTCAAGCTTAAAGAATTGAGACTGACGTTTTCTTACGGGCAAAACAAAATTCCTCCCAGATTCAGCTCCATTAAATGCTTACTACAGATTGTCATTTCCCCAGCCGCTGAAGCACAGCTCCAGATGCAACAATGTCTTCGCGCAGCGGTGACATTACGGATGAACCTCCCCTACAAATTTCCGGATACACAACTACCCTACAGGATCCCGGCGATGCCCCAGACTACTCTTTATTTTAGTGGAAAGGACACGAATTTTTTACTTTCACTGAAATTTGACATCCTTGTTCAAATCGGTCCAATCCGTCCAATTTTTCTTGTTTATTATCCCCTAAAATCAAATTCTGAACAATACTGGGTGAAAGCCGTCCGCAATGGTAAATCAAACTGGGATTCTCCAGCCAGTAAAATCCGATGCGGGAAAAGAGCATCCGACTGCTTTCCGGCGATGAAAGCAATTTGGACGGAAGAAATTTCTCTCATTGCGATCAAGTGGACTTGTAAGCTTCAATTGCACGATGCATTTCCAATTTCCGCATATGCGCCTCGTTTTTCCCGGCATGGAAGACCTCAGTCTACTGAAGACGCAATGTGCACATTCCTTGACCACGGAATCAACACCACTGCGCCGATCCGAGGAAACTATCCAGTAGTGACGAGTGGCGAATTTTTTGATACTGAGTAAGTATTTGAGATATGAGAAACATTCAAAATTACATATCAGAAACGGATTGAGTTGAAACTGATTTTTTTTTGCATGACCCATGACTATACCTCTAAGTTATGATGTACGGAAGAATTTTCGCAACCACGTGTCAAACCGCTGAAATTGCTTTACATATATACATATACCTGTTGCATTCGTTTTGCTTCTCCTATACATATATGTATATATATAATATACATATATATTTCAACAGATTGACCGATTTTAATTAAATTCGTTTTGAAACATAGCAAAAAAAACAACAAAATATACGAAAAAATCGGAAACTGTGGAACACGTTCGTTAATCGTTGAAACAATACCGAAATATTTCACCGTTTTGCTGATTACGGGCGAACCGATTTTTGTGCGGTTTTAGGACTCTAAATGTACACAATTAAAGCATCTTCTATCGCTGAATGAATTTCCTATTTTTTGCCCAAAATTGGAAAATTTTGGGCAAAAATTTTATTTCCACATTTTCGGCCCTTGTGGCAGATGCTGGGAATGAGATTTTCCAGCATCTGGAAAAAACAGCGCGTTGGAAGATACTTTTTTTTGCTGTTTCAAAACAAAATCGGCCACTCCATTGCTACAGTGCAGTCTCGTTGTACCAACACCCAAGGGAACCAGAAATTTTCGCGTTATAACTAAATTTTTGACTAATGCTGTAATAGGAAACAAGTTTAACTTGCTTTCTATATACACCAGCGGCTGTAATGTCCTGACGTTATAACGATTTTTTAAATATTATACTGTTATAAAGAATGTTGTTATGAAGAGGCTCCACTGTATTCAGTGGACGCTCTCTATAACAACTTTATTTTTCAGCCTTTATGCGATATGCATATTAAATGTTCCATACGTAACAACTTTTCCACATAACAATCATTTTTGCCCTTCCCTTCAGGGTTGCTATAGCGAGAGTCCACTGTATAGGAGATGCAAACCCGATTTCATACGTCTATTCACCAGTTCTGCCGGTTTCGCACGGCCAAAAGCCAAGTATGCAGCGTATCTTGAGGGTCTCTGCCGACAAACAAAAGCACTTTCAACTCAATCAGTTTTCGACCACTTTGGACATTCTCTGTATATAATTGAAATACTTACATATATCTATATATACTAGAATTTGCGGATCCGACTTTTGCTCTGGCACAACTATAAAAGAGTTCCAGGGATTCAAATTTATTACCTCAGATGGCGTTTCCGCTCCGCGCAAGGGAATTCGGGCCTACGTCAAGCCATTTGACCTGTGGATGTGGTTAGCCCTAACCATGTCTATTTACGGTCTTTTGTTCACCAGCTTTTTTTTGACGAGTTTCGTTCCAACCACTGGAGACACTGGATCCGTTATGATGTTTGTGTTGGGAGCCATGTGGGATCAAGGTCAATCGGATATCCTAGACAATCTTCGAGGGCATAAATTCGCCCATGTTTGCTTTGTTGGAGGATGGCTACTGTCGATTTTGGTACTTCTTAATGCCTACAAAGGCGTGGTGAAATCCGAGTTTACGTTACAACGACCTTTGATGAGGACATGGGATAAGCTGGAGGACCTTCAGGACTTCCAATTTTACATTCCTATTGGGAACATTTTGTACACTTTCAAGCGCGGGAACTCGAGCTACGAATCAACAGATGATAAGCATCGGGGTTTTCGATATCGGCGTAAATGCAAACATCACTTGGATACATCTTTTACCTATTCTAACTATAGATTCACGTTCCTGGAAACGAGCTCAGACGAACGGGAAAGGTGGGGATTTCGCCCTAAGAATTTCCACTGTATTAGCAATACCTTGACGCCGGAAATTATTGATATCCTTCGGCGACCTCGAACCGCTCTTCTGGTCCTGGCGGAAGACTTTGTTTTCTTCTGGAATCAGATTCAAATGGAAATGTGGCGGGATCCAGGACTTCTCTTTTCCTATGGATCGCAGATGGACGAAGTGTTTTCGAAGAAACAATTTCTCTATTATTCCACCTTGGCGTTTCCTCGGGAATTTGTTCAACGCCTTGCAAGGCGGGTGAATAGCGTCTTTTCAGCGGGAATTTACTGGCTTTGGGTGAAGTGGGAAAACATTCGGATGCCGCCCGGTTGGAGGATTCCTCTAGTGGCTGTAAGCCACCCCTGGCCTTTGTCTCTTGGTGGATCCGATATTACTGTCCTCTTTGCCTTGTTGGGAATCTTGCTGGGAATTAACTTGACACAGTTTTGTTGCGAGTTGCTTCTTTACGCCTTACGTTAACATGATATGATATAAATATGTGGGTACATGCATCCTGCGTGAGAATCTGCTATGTATTCTGTTTGTGATATTAGAGGACTTTAGCACCCGCCCGCAAACACAAACACTAAGGCAAACGCTAAATTAAACTTTAATTTTGAACGCTCTGCCAAACACTAATAAAGGATTTTAGTGTTTGCTTTTATGTAAAATCAAGTATACGTGAACACAAACGGTGCTGGAATAACCGGCGCCGCCGAATTTGAATTTAGTGTGTACGTTTGTGTTTGCGTTTAGCGGAGGGCTTGCTAAAGTCCTCTATTGTTGTAATTTGTCGTTCGTTATAACCATAGAGTCAACCATAATTGTTTTGAAAATGGAAATGAATCATTACGGTTTGTATAATCCTATAACGAAGCATTTCCACACAATATGTAATTTCACAAATGCTGCCATTATTTCAATTAAAAACAAGGTATGACATCCGAATCGGTATTCGAATTCAAATCGGAATTATATCCACATGTTTCTGTATTTTAATCGGAATTAGTATCCGTATTTTTGTCCAAAAAATATTTTAATTGGAATTCATCATTACAAATATATTCGAAATTTAAATTCGTATTCAAAATTTGACATTTGGATTCCGATACTTTATTGGTATTCGAAAATTCCTTCATTTTGTGGCTAATTCCCGCCTTTGGACAAGTGTTTTTGGCATAATCAAGGTATTCTGACGATGTAATTTATAATTTTGCGTTTATTTTAAACTATACAAATAATGCCAGATTGTATTGCAAATAAATTTTTAAAAGTATTCGAAAAGTATTTGAATACGTATTTGTATGTCGGAATATTTGAATAGAATCGTATTGGAATTCGAATTTATATTTTAGATATCCGAAATTTAAATTTGTATTCATAATCAGTAAAAGGGGTATTTTAATTCCAATTTTAATTCATATTTTTTTGGATGTCATACCTTGATTAAAAAAGGATTTACGTTTGAAATGCTATTACAGGAAGTCGAAAACTTTCACGCTGAAAATGATGCGCAAACAATGGTATTGTGCTTGCATTCAACCCTATACATAGCTAACTTGGGGCAAATTCATTGAAGGATTAATTACTCCCCAGGGGCATTCCCCCCCTGACGGGGTATTCTCCATCTGACGGATTATTCCAATCTCTGACGGGGTATTCCCCCCATGACGGGGTATTCTCCATCTGACGGATTATTCCAACCTCTGACGGGGTATTCCCCCCATGACGGGGTATTCTCCCCCTGACGGGGCATTCTCCCTCGGATGGGGCATTCCCCCCTGACGGGGTATTCTACCCCTTCATACAAAGAGGCCCGGAACAAGTACACATGAGCTATCAGGAAGGAAAAAAGGCTCTCATGGAGGGAATTTTGTCAAACAGTTGAAGCTCTAGTTGGACTTCGACACTGTTTAAACTACTTGGTGGCAAACCTAGACAAACTAACAAGATACAAATCCCAGAAACAGGGCTCAGCTCTGGTCCTGGGTGTATCTCGGAACTGCGTGGGCATAGGAGTTCCAGACGGATCGCACGAGGGACACCGCAAGGTGGTGTGCTATCTCCTCTGCTCTGGAATCTGTTGATGGATGAACTTCTATCAACACTATCTACTCATCGTAGCTTACTTTGCCACGCGTGTTCAGATGATTAAAGCCTGCTGCAGGTGGGCATCGATGAGTCTACGATAACACGGGGGGGACATGTCAGGCTCGTAAGTAAATGGGCCAAGCTGATTCCCGAAAGAAAGATGCTCAAGGATGCAGGCTCACACTCCGGGCCTGCATTAGAAAAGAAGAGAATTGACATGGCTAATGTATATTTACACGGGCTGTGCTCCGGTTAACGCACATCTGAATAGGTTGGGCTTGGTGCCTACTTCAGTCTGTGAGTGCGGACTGGGGGAGGAAGCCATGGCTCACGTGCTTATGGATTGTGTTAAATATATAAGGCCAAGGCTCCTTCATTTCGGGGCCGGCTTTACTACATATGTGTTAAGCAAAACTGCCGATGTATGCAATGTGGCCTACATTAATGCCACGGGCGGATTTGGCAAGCTCTACAGCAAAATTGTTCTCTGGGATACGCAATAAGCCTTGTCTGGCTTGGGCGCATCAGAGGCTACACATAGTAGTACTTTGGACCCCATAATAACAAACAAACAAGCAAGTCTGAGTACGTTTTACTGAGTAAAAGTCATGATTTCTTCTTAAGTAAACGAACATGACATCAAATGTATGTGGAATTTCTCCTTTGCGACGTCACTAACGCAATATAAGTATTTAAGCTCGACTTTCCTCCAAGTTCAAAATGTTTCAATAAATATTAGATATACATACAAACAGTCAGCAAATGATTGTCGCCGTCGTGAACAGACTTAAATATTTTTGCGTGTTTTTATTGTAAATATGCAGTAAAAACAAAATACAACAATAAATTCATTTCCACACAAAGACAATATCCGGAACTCATATCTCATAGTGAATCCTCAAACATCTATAGGGAAATCATACTGGCTTCTGGAGCATGAGAATCGTTTCCACTTTTCAAATGATCTCGCGAGTGAGACCGAGGTGACCTAAATGCCGATAAGACTACAGTTGTAGTCACCACCTTAG
>JAQGBT010004806.1:0-15688 GCA_034698585.1 Disparrhopalites patrizii
GTTTTTTCTTTCTCTCAAATTTTCTCCTTTGGTTTTTTAGTTTTTTCTTTCTCTCAAATTTTCTCCTTTGGTTTTTTCTTTCTCTCATATTTTCTCCTTATTTTTTCGTTTTTTATTTCTCTCCTATGTACTCATTTTTTCGTTTTTTCCTGATGTCTCTTTATTTTTTTGTTTTTTCTTTCTCTCCTATGTACTCATTTTTTTAGTTTTTTCCTGATTTCTCTTGACTTTTTCGTTTTTTCTTTCTCTCCTATGTACTCATTTTTTTAGTTTTTTCCTGATTTCTCTTAATTTTTTCTTTCTCCCGTTTTCTCTGTATTTATCATTAATTTTTACTTTCTCCCGCTTTCTCTGTATTTATCTTTAACTTTTTCTTTCTCCTGCGTTCTCTGTATGTACCTTTAAATTTTTCGTTCCTGCTTTCTCTTTTCATATATCTTTTTTCTTTCTGTTCTAGTTTCTCTTTATTTATTTTTTTAGTATTTTCTTGTCTTCTACTTTCGTTTTACTCGTTTTTAGTTTTTTCTTTCTCTCCTACTTTCACTTTATATCATTCTTCGTATCTCTCGATGTCTCTCTTTATATCATTCCTATATATCTTCCTGTTGATTTCCCTCTTTATATGTGCTTTCATTCTCGTTTGCTCCGTACAAGTATTTCTTCCTCTCGATATCTCTCGTATCCAATTCCTCTTGTTTTCTCTAATTCCTCTTCACTCTTTATTTGCATTTCTTATTCTCATTTTCTCTTTCATTAAACACTGTGTTTCTCTTTCTCGTTGTTTCTCTAGCTAAATACTTTCTCCTTTTCTTTCTCTCGTTTTTCTGCCTTTAAAAAGTTTCCCGCTTTCTCGTTTTTTTAAACTCTTTCTCGTGATCTCTTCATTTAAAATATTTTTTTCTTTCTCTCCTTCGCTCTCTATCATTTGTTTATTACTCCTCTCTTTCTCTCTCCCTGGTTTCTTTCTCTCTATTACTCTTACGTCTCTTACGTCTCTCTCGTTTTTACAGTTTTCTGCTTACAATTCATCGTGCTCTATTCTTGTCTCGTTCTTCCTCCATACCTTTCTCTTCCACGGCTTTTCTCTGACTTTCTTCCTCACTCCGTAGAATTCGTCTCATCTTCCAACAGCCTAGGCAACCTTATAAAACCAGCACACACCCACAAATCTTCCCATTTTGACAAGATCAAAGTCAACATAAATTTTGAAACAAAAAACTCCATGAAGTGTATATTTATTACGTGAGGCAAAAGGATTCAACAGAGAGGAGAGATGGAAGGAGATATGAGAATCCATCTTTATCACGAAGTGAAAAGGGAAAGCTCTTCCACAAAAAAAAAGAAGAAAATGTTCAGGATAAAAGATCAGAAAAAAAATTCTTTCATTCCCGCCCAATTGTTCTACATACACAAGTCTGCCTTCCAGTTTTTCTTGTGGATCACCTCAAAATGGAAATTCTCTGTCTAAAAAAAAGTGGAAAACGTTTTCCCATCAGTAATAATAAATTTCTGTCAGAGTAACTATTCTTGAGGGACGTTTCCCTTCAAAACTCCAGAGGAGACGGCTAGGAATGGGGCAAATGGAGGTGAAGGAGAGTAAAGTATTCTCCCAGGCTGAAATGCAGCCTATGTAAAGAAGGAGAATAAGTACGCAGAGGGCAAAAAAAAAAAAGGACGGTAAAAAGAGGGAAAATAAAGTTGAAAGATATAAATTTAGCATACTTGAGCCTGTCTACCGTTACTTTTGTTTGTCCCAGCTTCTTACCTTCTCTTTTAAGCTCCAGGGGAGGTTACTAGAATTCCACCTAAAAACGCCTTCTGTACACTCGTTGGCGTGAGAAAAAGTTCACTTTCCCAGTTGTTTTTGGTACACAATCTTTTTTTTTTCAAATTGGAAAAAGGAAAGGGAGAGAGAGTCTAGACTGGTTGGTCAACAAAAAGGGGAACATGTGAACTCTGGAGTAAATTTAGTGTGGACGTGAAAATTGGGAAAACACAGAAAAAGTAGAACGTAAGTGAAGGAACGACCAAGATATAAACTAGTAAAGACTGGACCAAAATGAAAGATACAACATAGGACTATATACAACACAAAAGCCTTTATATTACATATTAGACAGTTAAGGCAAAATTGCAGTAAAAAGGGGGGAAACCAATTATACAAGAGCCAAAAAGGGAGAGAAAAACCAAGGGAGAGGTTCAAGGAGAAATAAAGCCAACAAAGAAGGCCGAGGACATTGAAAGAGGCTGATAACGGCAAAAACTTGGAGAAAGTTACAGAAACTGAGTGAAAATTAAGAACATGTATTAACATAAAGGCACCAAACGTACATAAATCAGTAATACAGACAAAGTAATACCCAATGACAGCCGATAGGAGGAAGAAAGCCAAATTGTGACAATAGATATTGACGGGGAAAAGGATTTCGTAAATTCTCACGGAACAATGACGCCCACTCAGCCCAAATCAAAAGTCTCGTACAAGATGCTCCCAGGCTGCCCTTATAAACAACGAATTGTACACTTACAAAGCAGGGAATTGACGTAATTGCTGATATTATTTCCGAAGTACGTGACGTTTGACGCGTGGGAGCATACATAAACAGACGCATGCAAATATGCATTCACTTATGTAGTGTAGTTCTTGAGTGAAACAAGTAAATAATCACTGTTTCCAAAATTGACTTTCTTAGAAAGGTTTTCCAACAAGATTTCTATGTGTCGCTGGGAAGTCGACTTTCACTATCTGTCCTTCTCTCTTTCTCTCTGTCCTTCTCTCTTTCTCTCTGTCCTTCTATTTTGCAATTTCTTTTATGTTCTCTCTTTTCTTCTCTTTTTATTGCTCTCTCTTTACTTCTGCTACATTTTTGCTCTCCTTCTCTCTTTGTTTTCCATTTCTCTTTTTTTGTTCGCCTTCTTTCTTTGTTTCCCATTTCTCTTTTTTTGTCCGCCTTCTCTCTTTGTTTCCCATTTCTATTTTTTTGTCCGCCTTCTCTCTTTGTTTCCCATTTCTTTTTTTTTGTCCGCCTTCTCTCCTTCTTTCTCGTTTCTCATCTCCTACCATCTTACTTTCACTTTTTCCTTTTCTTCTTTTCACGTTTCACCTCTTTCTTTCATCTCTCTCGTTTTTACTCTCTTTCCATCTTTTTTCATACCTGTCTCGTTTTCAATTTCTCGCCTTCTTTCGTTCATTATTGCCTTGTTTCACTGTCTCTCGTTCCCGTTTTTATTTTCCATTTACATACTGCAGTTTCTCCCCCTCCCTCCTTCTTTCTCGTTATTTTACTTTCTCTCCGTTTCTTTTTATTTCTGTCTTTCTTTTAGATTCTCTTTCCTCATCTGCCACTTTCATCCTGTTTATGTGTCTTATTTTCTCCTGCTAATGTTTCTCTCTTTTTCTCCTTTTATTTTTTCTCTCTTTTTCTCCTTTTATTTTTTCTCTCTTTTTCTCCTTTTGTTCTTTCTTTTTTCCTCCTTCTATTGTTTCTCGCTTTTTCTCCTTTTGTTCTTTCTTTTTTCCTCCTTCTATTGTTTCTCGCTTTTTCTCCTTTTTTTCTTTCTTTTTTTTATTCATTTATTGCTTCTCTCTTTTTCTCCTTTTATTGTTTGTACCTGCTTTCTCTATATCCTGCTTCTTTCTCTTGTGAATTTATTTGTTTTTCTTTCTCCGTTTCCTTTGGTTCCCTCTCTCTCTCTGTGCCTTCTTTCTTTCTTTCTTCTTTCAGTTCTTTATGTGACCTTCGTTTTCCTCTTTGTTGCTGTTCCATCTTTGTCTTCCCGTTTTCTAGTCCTTTCTCTCTGCTTCTCCTTTCTGCTCCTTGTCTCTGTCGTTCTCGTAAATGTCATTACTGCCGAGCCTGCCCTGCCTTTTCGCCCTCGACACCCTTCCCTCCCACATGCTTCTTCGATTCCTAAATGTCTGCCTTCATTTTCACTTTGGAGTACTTTCCATGTGTGTGAGCTTCTCCCGAATTATTTTTCCGTTGCCCTGAAGTACGGTAAAAGTAATAAGGAGCTCTTCCGTGTAGACAGAATCTCCTTTGTGTGTTCACATGAGAATTACATTTTCCTCCGTACAAGTAATAGCTTTTCCCTTCCAATTTATCTACACGGTAACATGTTATCATGATTATTACTCCCGGATTTTTGCACAACAAGTAAGTTAAGATTGTCGTCGTAAAGTGAATACTATTTTCTTGGGTGACAAGAACGGAGGAAATGACATGCGATGGTAAATGCTTGAGCATGGGAAAAAGGTTGTTGAAACTCAATTACGGGGATACAAAAAGTGTGTTACGTAAAAAGCTTTAGTCATTCGAGAAAATATTAAGATTCAGTTATCCCTTTCAATGTGCCAAGAAAGACGGGAGGAGTGAATTGGCTGAGGCATTTGCTAAAAGTTTGCTCACAACACCAAAAAATATGGGACTCAGTCATAAAAGAGAGGGAACTGGGTAATTCTGGAGATGTTGTTACGTCCAAAGGGGGAAACAAGAAGTGTTGGAAACAGTAGAAATATACAGGAAGTGCAGAGGTCTACGAACAAGTTTTGGGGAAAGGCTCTTTCCAATGTCATTCTATTCGTGCACTTGTCCCGGCGTGGGAAAACATAGTTGGGAATTCTTGGAACTTTCTGACCTAACAAACTTTTTCCCTCCCCTCCTCCCTCACTCCCTTCTTTTGTATGTTGTTGTTTTCTCTTTAGATTACTTTTTATCGTCCACAACTTCAGTTCCTTCTTGGCTTTTTCTGTCTACTTGACTTTCCCTTCGTTTTTCCTCCATTTTCCACTTTTTCTTCGCTTTCTCCCTCCTTTTTCTCACTCGCTGCTGGCTCAATTTTTCTCACAATTTACTTTCTCCATCATTTATTACTCTGCCATGCATGTCGTGCTCTCTCTCATTTGCCTTTCTCTGTTTCAATGGACTTTCTGTGTCTCAATTGCCTTTCCCTGTCTCTCATTTGTCCTTCTCTGTCTCTCTTACCGTTCTCTCTCTTAAATGTCTTTCTCTCAATTGTCTTTATCTCTCCTACGTTTACCTCTCTTGCCGTTCTCTCTCTCTCTCTCTCTCTCTCTCTCTCTCTCTTATATTTCTCTCTCTCAACTGACTCCTTTCTCTTTTCCCTTTCTCTCGCCATTGCCTTTCTCTCTCTTGCCTTTCTTTCTCAATTGCCTTTCTCTCTGACTCGGTCTCTCTTCGTTTGCTTTTCCTCACATTCTCTTTTCAAATTCTTTTTCCAATCACTCATTCACTTTTTTCTCTCACTGTATCTATTTGTTTTGTATCATTTTAACCATTTGCTTTTTGCTGTACCTCTTCGTACTTTTCGCTGACTCTCGTTTCTTTCTCTTTCATTTTCTCTTCACTTTCTCTTTCATTTTCTCTGCGCTTTCTCTTTCATTATCTCTACGCTTTCTCTTTCATTATCTCTTCGCTTTCACTGTCATTATCTCTTCGCTTTCTCTGTCTTCATCTCTTCGCTTTCTCTGCCATTATCTCTTCGCTTTCTCTATCCTTATCTCTTCGCTTTCTTTCTCCATCTCTCTCAATCTCTGTATGTATACTTTCTCTTCGCTTTCTTTCTCAAGGTTTCTCTCAGTACATTTTCTCGAGCTATCTCTTTTCTTTTACTGTTTTACGTGTGTTCTCTTTCTCTCACTATTTCGTTTTTTTTTTTTTGCATTTTGTTTTTCACTCACTCTGTGACAGTCTCCCTTTTATTACTCTGACACATTCACCCGTCGACTACTCTCTCACTTTGCTACACGTTCCACGTTTTATTGGACATGCTTTTCCATCCGGTCTCTTCCAAAGGGAGGTTCATTTGAATGTTTTGAATTTTTGTTTTATCACATCCCAGCCGGTTTTTCCGTCCTCTAGGGCTATAAGTAACTTTTCTCTCATTGTTCACGTTTGCGAATTTCGCATTTTGGGAAACCTGTAAGGTTTCCATCTTTCTTAATGTCTCTTTTGACCTTTCTCCCTATAATTCCCCTACATTCTGCCCCATTTTCGTTTATGGACCCCGCGTCACTCATAATTATGCCAGCATAATTCTAAAGGAGAATAAGTGTTACAAAGCTTTGAATAACAGTCCAGGGAGCTTTCCCTCCAAAACTTGTCACCTCTTATACAGCTACCTACTACCGCCCTTTTTTAACTGTCTGTACTATATTCAAAATCCAATTCCCGAAGCCCGACTCCCCAGCCACCGAAAGGTTTCCCCGTTGGTAGACGGAAGAATAAACTTGAACAAAAATTTGCATTTATTTTATCCTTTCCAAGCCGTCAGCCCCAAAAGAAGAGTTATAAAAGCGGCTTTCAAAAAGTTTTAGTGCAAACAATGTTCAAAAGTTTTTGACTTTTCAACAAATTACATAATATTTTTTTTAAGGAAACATGCGGGTTATAGTAGACAAAGGGAGGGAAGGGTAAATACGAGGAGATGAAAGCAACTCCGGGGACACGTCCTGCCATCTAACCGTTACAACCATAATAAACGCTTCCATTACAATCTTTTATTCATCTCACACCAAGTCAAGTCAAGGTTTTGTGCACGGAGTAGTTTTTTTTCTCTTTTATCCATTTCCCCAAAGGTAACCATGTTCCCCGTACCATTTTCCCACTATCCCAGATCTTCATCAGGGAAATGGGAATTCTCAGTTAGGGGATTTTTAGTCAAGTCAAAAAGGAGAGGAGAAAGTCAACGGGTGTGTGATTGGCACCAACTACATAGGAGAATCCAGGCAAAAAAAAAAATGGGAAGAAAACAAATGCTTTGCAGTAACTAAAAAAAAGGAACATGATTGATTTTCTCTCACTCACCTCCACCGAACCAATATATGGCTTTTAGTGGTATACACGTATCAGCCGGGGAAAAAATAAAGAGGCGGATGGGAGTGGGGCAAGACAAGAATCAATTATGACGGCGGCGGAGAAAACTATAACAAAAACCTGAGAGAGAACGAGATAGCTAGTAGCTTTAAAAATATAAGACAGGAAGTCAGAAAAAGACTACGAAGGAGAGAAATAACCGGTAAAATATAGGGAGAACATTCAAGCGAGACAATAAACAAAAGGAGAGGGAGAGAAATCTGAAGAAATAGAAAACGAAAACTGAAAATAGGGTGAGAAAAACAAACAAATAGAGTCTGAAAAAAAAAACCAGAGAGAAACGGGAAAAGAGAGACAAGCTGAAAAAAGGAAAGCCAGAAGTAAATTAATCCAATACGAATTAAAACAAGAGAGAAACACACGAATGACAAAAAGAGAGAAATGTGGAGTCGTACAAAAGATAATTCGAAATTAATAGGAAATGTCACAACCAGAGAGAAAGATAAACGTGTGGGAGACAAATAAAAGTTTAAGAAATATCGAGATACACAGGCCTTTTGAAAAGAAAAGAAACAATAATAGAGAAAAAAGAGAAAGACGAGAGAGAAAGGAAAAAGATAAAACCAAGAACAGTGAGAGACATGAATCAGAGAAAGCTACGAAGAGAGAGAAAGCCAAGAGAGAGAGAGAAAGAAAGGAAAAAGACGAAGCCAAGAAGAGAGAGAACGAAAGGAAAAAGAGAAAGCCAAGAAAAAAGAGAGATAAATGAATAAGAGAAAGCCAAGAAAAAAGAGAGATAAACGAATAAGAGAAAGCCAAAAAAAAGAGAGATAAATGAATAAGAGAAATCCACGAAAAGATAGAAGAAAGAAAAAAAGCCAAGAGAGAGAGAGAGAGAAAGAAAGTAAAAAGACGAAGCCAAGAAGAGAGAGAAAACAAGGGAAAAGAGAAATCCAAGACGAGAGAGAAAGAAATGAATAAGTGAAAGCCAAGAAGAGAGAGAAAGAAAGGAAAAAGAGATATCCAAGACGAGAGAGAAAGAAATGAATAAGTGAAAGCCAAGAAGAGAGAGAAAGAAAGGAAAAAGAGAAATCCAAGACGAGAGAGAAAGAACTGAATAAGTGAAAGCCAAGAAGAGAGAGAAAGAAAGGAAAAAGAGAAATCCAAGACGAGAGAGAAAGAAATGAAAAATAGAAAGCCGAGAGAGAGAAATGTGAGAATTATGCGTTACAAAGGAAATAGAAAACGTTGAAAGCAATGGATGCACAAAAAAAAGCATGTATGTATGTAGATATGTAAAATCCCCAATAAATACCCATCCGGAAATAACACGTCACCATTATCACCTCCGCCATCAAGTCTCACCTACGCTCACCCTGGCACAAGCATGTCGCCCACATATATTCTTTGGGGAAAGGTGTTTGGAAGCACAAAGTGAAAGTCAAATGCACATACATGTATAGACGCTGTCATTATCAAGCTCTTCTATGTACGACAAAGTACGGGGAAAGTGGGAAAAGAGAGGAAATAAAATCAAATGGGGGATAGAACAGGAAATTCAACTGGCACCAACCTTTTCTCAGCAAATGTACATATCTATGCAGTGTGTACAATTAGTGATCGCTCCCCCTCTTCTTCTTTTGTCAGAGTACGAAATACCTATTTATTACAGCCTGACCCATTATTATAGCAATAATAATACTGTCCCGTCAGGTGTACCAACTAATGTGCTACAACGCCATGAAAATGAATGGGGTAAGTCTTTGTACAGCTCAGTGCGTTTCCATGACAACCAAAATAACATAAATGAAGTTACAGAAAATATTCCGATATTTTCACATTTCTGCAGTGTGGAGTGGTGGAAAATTAAATTCTAATAAAATGTAAAAACCAAATTCATTACCACGGTGTAGTTTTTATAGCACATTAATTGCTACACATGACGGCATTGTATTATTATAGTTATAATAAATAGAAAACTATTTTGTACTTTGGCAAAATAAGAAGGGGGCCGAGCATTAATTGGACACATTGTTCATATGTACGTGTACATTTTTTTCTGGATTTCCTTTTTATTTGACAGTCGCTCACTCCCTGGCTCCGTATCTGTCTCTGTAGGTGTATTTTCGCATTAGGAAAAGGAAGTGGTAGGAATTCTTTGTGTGTACACAACCTCAAAAAAATCTGGATCGGTTTCATCCCTCATGCTTTTTTCTATTTTGTCTTCCCACATACTCATCTTTCATCCAGTGGGTGGATGTACGTAAGAGAGAATTGGGGAGGGAGACAAACCATTACGACAGATTAATCTTGATCCTATGCTTTTAGCAACTCCATTGTTTGATCTTAAGTCTCTCTCTCTCTCTTTCTGCTTAAATGGCTCTTTCTCTCTCTCTCTCTTTCGCTCTCCTATACTTTCCGTTTTTAGCTGTGTCTCTCTTACTTTCTCTTTTTCCTCTCGCTCTTACTTCCTCTGTCTCTTTCTATCACATTCTCTCTCTGGTTTGCGTTCTATTTTTCTTGCTCCCTCTCTCTTACTTCCAAGCTTTTTCTCTCTATATCTTTGTCTCTATTTTGATGTCTCATTTTCTCTCTTGCTCTCCGTGATCTGCTTTTTCTACTTCTTTTGCTCTTGTTTTCTTTCTCTTTAGCTGTTCCCTTTCATCTTCTTTCACTTGCTTTCTCTCTCTATTGCCATCTCTCTCTCTTGTTCACGTTATCTCTCTCTTATTCAATTTGCGCACTTCCTTGTTTGCTACCTGTGGGGTAAAAACCAACAGAATTACTAAACGATCAAACCCACTCAATTTCTCTGTCCTTACATGGTACCCAAAAGGTTATGCGAAGGAAAAAAAAGTTTGTTTTTCAAATCCAGTTGATAGAATAGATTAATCCCGGAACTGAGTAATGCGCCTTGTCAAAGAGTAAATGGAAATAATACATACATATGTACATGTATGCATTTGTTCTGTCCACGGAAGCTCTCTGTCGCTTCCGTAAACTCTCCCTCGTAACAAAAAAAATAAAGAGAATCCAGTGGAAAACAACAAGGAATTAGTAGGATCTATCCCTACCAGAAAATAATCTATTTTAGTTTTACAATCTAGCACGATCTTTCCTTTTTTTTATGTGCGGGGCAAACAATCGCTTTTTCCCCTTCTTTTGACGTCAAAAATCGTGTCTGCAGAAGAAGCAACTTTTTTTGCTCCAAAATTAATTCTTTTTTCTACGAGGACGTATGTACATGACTCAGCGTGGAAGGGAACCTCCACCCTACCACGTGTTTCCTTTCGGGTGAGGCTTATCCATGAACACATGACTTGTGAGTGGGAGCAGTAGAAGGGGCAGTAAAAATAATGGGAGTAATGCGAAAGGGCGAAAAAATTATTTTTAACCTCACTGTCAAGGGAAACAAGATGAAGGTTTTGACGTAGTCAGCATGTAAAAAAAAATACGCAGAGGTCAGGGGAATATTCCAAGGAGGAACATGTATAATGACAGTGAATGGGAGGACGCAATGAAGAAGAAAATAGGTTTTATTAGAGAAGCTATGGAGACAGTATAGAAGGTAGGAGGAGAAGTTAGTATGGGGGAGACAAAACAACGTGCGAATTAGAGCAGGTGAGACCTGGGCAGGCAATAAGGCGAAGAAGAGCTTAGAATCTAACCATGGGAGGGTGGAAGAGAGAGATACAGAGAGAGAGAAAGAGAGAGAGAGATGAGGCAGAGTGGAATTACAGAGAGAGCAATGGAAAATTAAATTCTAGAAAAAGGGCTGAGAGTGAAAGAGGCTGATGTACAGAAATACAGATAATAGAACAGAGGAAGGCAGAGAAGAGCAAGGGACAGAAAAAAGAAAGAGAACACCCAGACGAAAGCTAAATGCAAAAGGAAAAAGGCAGAACGAGAGAGAAAAAAGCGAAACTGAGAAAGAAAAAGAAAGAGAATACTAAAAATAAACCGAATGTAGAAAGAAAAAAGTAAACATCAACCCAAATTCAGAAAGAGAAACGCAAAAATAAACCGAAATGCAGAAAGACAAAGGCAAAAATAAGCCAACACACAGAAAGACAAGCGCAAAAACAACCAAAATGCAGAAAGAAAAAAGGCAGAAAAAGGAAATCAAAAGAAAGGGAGAAAGAACAGAAGGACAGCAAGAGAGGGAAAGATGCACATAGAAAGAAAAACAGAGAGAAATTGACGAAAAAGATAATCAAACAACCCGGAGAGACAAAGAGAACAGCATGAACAGACAGAAAGAGGTAGGTAAAAAGAGAAAGATACAGCGACATATAAATACAGACAGAAAAGGAGAGACCGAAGAAGACAACGAAAGTGAAAGTCAGGAAGAGAGAGAAAGAAAGGAATAGACAAAAACAGAAAAAGACAGGCAGGGAGAGAAAGACAGACAGAAAGTCAGACAAGAGTAACGAGAGAGAGAGAGAAACTGTCGAATTCAATTATTAAAATAAGCAAGGTTGCTTCCTGCTGTCTGTCACAATCCCCTTGTGTGTCCATGCATGTCTAATAACACTAATGTAATACGTACCACATGAACGTACCCATATACGCATACTTACATACATACCTATTTATGTATATAATACCAAAATTTCATGTTAGTTTACCCAATTCTGATGATTATACTACGTTCAGTAAAAAACATATATTCATCCAGGAATTGTCTACATGTATTTCAGGCCCCATTGGATCGTCTCTACTGTCCAGATAAGAACTCCCCGTCGGCTAGCATGCGACTGGATGTGACAACTTTGGGGCAAGCATTCACAGCTGTCCTCCTCCTCCTTGCCTAAGCATCTTGGTCGCCCCCTAAAAATTGCCTACGTAAAAAACGAAGCTAACTGGGAGGAGACAGGAGGAGGCGACGGTGAAAGTAAGTGAAATAAAGAGGAGAACTGTGAGAAAGGAACAATTGCGAGGAGGAAATCATGTCATCTAAATTCTCTAAGAATGTTCTAGAATTCTCCCACCAATGTTGGAGCAGCTAATTATAAAAATAACAACACCAAAAAAAAAAAAGAAGGATGACCATCATCTAAAACAAAGGTAAAAAGAGAAAATTTGGTAAAAGAAGCACCAAAAATGTCAAACTAAAAAAAAGAGAAAATTAAAACAGAAGGGAAAATAAGGGAGGAAATTTGACAACGATAATTATGATGATAAGGTACCAGAATTATAAAAGTTAAATCCAAAAAAAAAAAATAGTACATTATTGTTGATGTTGAATGTGTGATTTCCTTCCCATTCTATCACACCTGCGTGAGTGACATTTTCTTGGATATTGTACACACATACGAAAAAAAGATTTGATCTTATTGTTGTTGTCATTTAATAATATAAAAAACTGAATATGTAATGTATATTGTAAATAAGTGTAAAGGAACATTTCACAGTCTAAGAATACATATATATCTATTACTCAAGCATATCATGTAACACAAGGTACACATCAGATGTTTTTTGAAAAAAATAACCACTGCATATCATTCTCATGTACCCCTTGGATAAAACAGGAAATGGAAATTTTAAGGATCAGAATCAAAACCAAAAATATTCATTTTTTTTTTTTTTTGGAAATTATACACACCAAAAAAAAAATACTGGAGTTTTTCCCAGGTTTGAAAACATATCTCTTCACATTTTTTCTTTAATCAGAGAAAAATAATAAAAAATATTTCGGAGAAGCTTTTTGAAACATTTTATATACTAAAATATTTGTGTTATAATGTAAACGGAAGAGTTAATTGATATAAAATATTTCCCCAAAAAGAAATAAGAATGAATTTTTTGTCTGTAACATATCATCGCCAGTGTACTATAATAATATGGATGGTTCCAAACAAACAAACAAAAAACTAAAAAAAAAAAAAAAAGAGTACAGAGGATAAATTTATATAATGTTATTATATCTATATATGTGTATATGTCTATATATATATGGGAAGATAGGAAAATATCTTTTTTCCCCTTTTTTTAGTATCTTTTTTCATCTTAAGTTTTTCTATTCAAATCAAAGTCGGCATGTGTTGTTCGAAACCATGCCCAAAATAGAAATGGAGTCATATCAGCAACACTTAAATCAGACGGTACATATGTATAGGTGAATATGTATGTACTTTTTGAATATACATATACCCTCACATACACAACAAAAAAATATATATTTCTCTTCATTCTCATATCTAACACTAATTATGGTGTATATAGTCATTCGATGGGAGTAAAAAGTAGGAAGTGTAGTCTTTAGTCATATAGGGCATAATATATGTAGTGAGTGTGGTCAATATTTATAGGTGTAAACAAAAAATATAAAAGTATAGTAGATACATTTTTGGTAGTCTAAAAAATATATCATAGTAAATTAATTATAGCTCTAATTCATTCTGTGTGATTAAACAATTTTCTATAGAAATTTTTGTGTAGTCATGTTTAGTATTCTATATATAGTTATATCTCCATATCACTTCTATATAAAATCTCTCTGGTTAAGATTGCACCCACAAGGCCACACATAAGCTTCGTCTTTTGCAAGGTGAAAGTCAGAGAAAATAATTTTTTTGAGATACATGGAATCCCATCATTTTTCATTTCCTCTTTTTTTTACGAGACACAATCATGCAAGTATCGTGCAAAAATAAAATATAAAAAAATATATCACATCAAAAAATATCTAATCGAAATGTCAACGAAAGGACATGGGAAATTTTACAAAAAAAATATTTCCAAGTCGTAAACTTTACTATCACCATCAGCACTCTCCTTTACCCACAGTCATTTGAATTCTCCAAAAAAAAACGCTATTTTCTCCAGAGTCAAGCAATTTTTTGTATTTTTTATCATGCATATTTTTCTCTCACGATATTTCTTTTTTCTTCTCATTTTTATTCCTGGCAATATTTCTCCACACTTCCCACTACAATTCTTCCTATATTATTTCACAGTTTATTTGCAGTCCAAAAAAAAATTCTCCACGCCATTTTTTATACTTTTGTCCTACATAGAAATTGCAGTTTTATGTACTTTTTCCTTCATAATAATTCCTTGTTTTTTTTTTTTTTTGGTTCTTCAAGCAATATTTGTACCTCCCTGTTAGATGATTCCAATATTGTGTAGCATATTCGTGCCTAACATGTGTTTCCTGCCCGTGACATATCATTATTGATGTGACACACAGCTGCAAAGACACGGGAAATAAAAAATATTTTCCCAAGCATTTACTCCAAGGAAGCTACAATTTAAAACATTCAGGTTCAAAATGCACAGGAGAAAGTAAGAGAAAAAAAACTCTTGCAAATATTGCAACAAAAACTTCCAAAGATTTTGGACATTTTCTGCATGAATAAATCTCTTGTAGTACATTCTTATTAGATATATCTTGTCAATTATTGTCCTTGCTTCTGTTCCAAATCCTATATGATACCACTGTGTATGACGGACGTTGATGGGGTGCAGAGAATCATGGAGGGAAAGGAGATTGTTATTTTCCCAGTAAATACAAATATTGCGTCCTTTGTATACACAAATCCCACGAGAGGACAAATTCTATCTTTGTATACCTCTATTTTAATACTGAAATGGGAAAGTCAATGTACAAGGGAGTAAATGGGGCACACGGACTAACATATTTAAAAAACGCTCCCCTTGGGGACAGCAACATCACAAATGTTCCCGGATTTGACAAATCCGTGCAAGATCCAGACATGAATTATATCATTACATCATAGGGATATATCACCAATGCTATACCTAAACATAAGAAAAAGAGTATGTACACGTACAGAGAGAAAAATGCCAACATCTACAAGTTTTTTTTTGTTGGTTGTAATAGTAAAAGCTTCCTTGTACACACAAGATAATATTGTGCAAACGGAGCCTTTCCTCTGTCAAAGGAGCCGAGGAGGACAAGGAATAAGCATAAGGGAATTTATTTTATCTGTCGCTCTGGGAACACAATGTGCAAACACGTAAAGACGGGAAAAACCCAGGTTTTAACATCAGTTTTGTGTACATTGGGAGGACACCGAAAAAACGGGGGAAAGTTAAAGTAAATTGAAGAAGATTCTTGTCCTCAAGTTCTCATACACGAAGGCTATTTTAGTCTAAAAAGTGAAAATATCCGAGATAAATTAGCATTACAAAAACTCGAAAAAAGATGAAACCTCAGAAACGTGATTCTAACCGCCATTTTTACGTAAAATCCTGTAAAACTTGTAAAAGGATCGCATTTACATTTCTCGAGGCTATAAAAAATATTCTTGAGTACTTTCACTCTCAACAAAATGGCTGGAAGGCGAAGGGAAAATCAAATTGGAACTCCGAAAAAATTTCTGGAGGAGAAAGAACCAGCTTCCAGCCATTTTGAAGGGGAAGAATGTACATATAAAGTACAATAAAACTAAGCTCTTTGGCAGATATACCGGAAAATCTGTTTTCTAGAATTGTAAAACGTTTCTTTGAGGAAATAACCCCATATAAATTGTCCAGGGAAAAAGACTCCCGAATTTCTTCAGCATATTCAAAATCTCCATAACGGAAGTACGGCAAGAATGAGGAATCTTACTCTTTCAAACGAAAAAAAAAGAATCGAGTTGTCTTTACCAGAAGGTAATTTTTGTGTAGTAAAAAAAGCCATGGCTATCACCTCTGCGTGTGACTATTTCCCCTTGAATTCACTTTTGCGCTTTTTGAGCCTTCAAAAATCATTTCCTATGCCGAATAAAGCATGATTGTTATTGTAAAAAAAAACAAAGAAAATGTACAGTCGACTCTCGCTATAACAGCATCCTATAAAGCATCAAATTTTGCTTGTTATAGCGAAAAACTGTTATAGA